>VUYV01000392.1:343924-367021 GCA_008711295.1 Anarhynchus alexandrinus
TTGAGAAAGTTGTTTGTTTTTTTTTTTTAAATTATATTTATTAGAATCTGTGTCTATTCATGTGATCCTGATGCAAAGGTTGTCACAGAATGAAGTAAATGACACTCCAATGTCACCCTCCTAGCACTGTTGCAATGATATTGTTGGCTGTCGCCATAAAATGGTCTTCTGAGGGAGATGCTGTGTATCTCTCATCCAAGCTCTCTGCTCCTGAAACATATGGGAAGATTTCCAGGAATAGCAATGTTTTTTTTCTCATTTTGTTTCTCAAATAAAATTACTGAGTAAAAATAGACATCAGATGGGAGGAAAATAAAATAAAAAAAAGAAAGATTAGAGCTGCCATTGCACAGTATTATCTCCTTGGGAAGCTACATAGTGTTGTTTCGTACTGTGCAACTGTCTTCCTTGTTCAAAAGAATTATATCACTCAGCCTTGTAAGGCAATAGAAAAACAGGGATATTAAATTAGCTGAAAATTGGCTATAGGGGGGAAAACCACCTTTTTATACTGTAGGTGATATGCACCATCCATCTCTTTTGAAGCGCAGGTAGAAACCAGAGGCATTAGGATAGATAATAAAATGCGATAATAAAGCAGTACAAATGGAACGGTTATAAAAGTGCAATAACTTCCACAGGTTTGTCAGAGAGTGTATTTGCTCAGTACAAGTTATTGTCTGCCCAAACAGTAACAGTTCTGCCCATGTAGCATCCTCCCCAAAGAAGGGAGCTGCCGGCTTTGCTGGGAAATCTTCTGTGTCTTTCAGAAACATTTGCTGGTAAGAGGCAATCCAAGTGCAAAAACTCTTTTCTGGGTACTAAACCCCTCTGTATTCTGATTAATGACTTGGGAGTAAGGTGAAGAAGATAATACATGAATCACAAAACTGGAAGAAAGAGGATAATTAATAACATAGCTTAAATTAAAAAAAAGAATATGCAGATTTATTTAGAATGTGATTTTCAGGCATATCTAGAGGTTTCAGATACCTGAAATTACAGTTATTCTGTTATAAGATACTGGAAGAATCTTAATTTCCAGCATGGATCTCATCAATTCCTGAAAACCAGGCCATTTCTGTGTGATTCAAACAGCATAATAAAAAAATTGAGCCACCCAGAAATATATTCAGACTCTGGTCTATTCTGGGGTCTAAATTCAAAAGAAGTACCACTTTGAAGATCATTAAGAGCAAAAAAAAAAAAGACATTTACACTTTTTGGTCCATGTATGGTTCTGGACATACCTGAAAATCTTGGCCTGAGCAAATCCATAAATGGATATGGGTGGCAGGAAAAAGTAACCATAAGCAATGAAACACACAGAAATGAAGGGAACTTCTCCATTTCATTGAGTTGGACTTCGGATGAGGTCTGCAGAGACCACACCGTGACCACGTGTTGCACGAGGGGCAGTGGCACTGGAGCCTGCTGTATCGATACACCCAGGGCTGGCAGAGACGCACAGCACTGCGATCAAGACATCATAGAAAAGGATCTTACACTCTACGTGTGTAAGAGAGTCACAGATTTTAAGTCAGGAAAGGGCCTTTAGATCGTATAATCTGACGTGCCATTCAGGAAGAGGGCATACGTTTTTTCCTGGAAAATCTGGAAAATAATAACGATGCTGATGAGCCAGGCGGGGTCATCAGGTGGGGTCTGAGTTGTGGGACAGGATCAGACTTGAGCAGTGTTTTGCATCTGCGTGTGGCCCTCCCACCCCACCTATGGAAGAGTGTGAGGCGTGTAGACTCCTGGGGATGCAGGTGAGCCAATGGTTTCGGAAACGATGACGGTGCCTCTTAGATGGAAAGGGGAACTCGGGTGTCTTTGGAGACATAGATATAAGGTTCTAGTTTAGGAAAGGCATTGCTGTGGAAATGTTAGACTGTGATAATAAGGATTTTCCTGTCTGTGAATATGAAACTTTTAGTAATTGGCCATGGTAAGAAGTGGAATCCTGAAGTAAAGACTAGTTGGTCTGATTTATGTGAAAAGCTATTATTTGTGTTCCCTGTGCTTTAGAAGTGAGTTGAAAGCTTTTGATTGAAGAGAGATGAGTGATCTGGAGGTCAGATGGAAAATAATGAAACCTTCATAGGGACCCTATCATCTCTGGTTAAACTTCACTAGAAGAGCAGAATCACATCATGACTGAATTTAGATGGCAGTATAACGTATCCAGATTAGAAATAAAGACCACACAAAAGGATGGCATTCTACATTTGACAGCTACTAAATCTCCCTGTGTCTTATAAAGAGGGAAATATATAGTCTGCTCAGTGTGGCATTCGTACACTAAACCCTATTGGGAAATAATATGAGACCCATCAAAAACGAAAGTCGCAACTAGCTTGAAATGCAGTCTATACATCACAGGAAGAGCAGGAATGTAGGGTGAAAGTATATTTATAATTCTAGCAAGCTGAAAGGCCTCAGTACTTCACCTTTCTCAAAATAATAAAGCTCCATCACCCTTCTTCTCAGGGAAGAAACTGTGAAGTAGTTTATTTTTTCCATCCCTATAGCGCAAGGAAGGAAAGACGTTGTCAAATTTCTGCTGTAGCATATGTGATAGAGTTAGCTGCCTTAGGTACCAGAGCTACCTTAGGTCACCCCACAGTCTGAGACGGGTTTATCCTCACAGCACCTATTTAAGGTGGGTCAGTGTTGACGTTTCTCCTCCATCTCCCTGTTAAAGACAAGTAATGAAGCATCAGAAGCTGAAAGTGCCTCTATACAGACTCGGCAGTTAAATACGGCTGTGCGCTCAAGTCTGGGGACCCTCTTCAGGTGTTGGTGCCCACAAAGGCTCCCTGAAGAGTCCACAGGCCTCTACAGCGTTGATGTGACATGGCTCAGGAGAAAACCTGCAGCCAAGGGCATCTTAGCTTAAGCGATCTGCCAAAATTCACACAGAAAATCAATGGTAAAAGAAGGAAATAAACCCTATTTCCTCAGGGAGGCAGGAGCTTTCTCTCCAGATGTGGAATTGGTAGAAATCCTAAGAATGAGGCGAGAATGATGTTTCAAAAAGCCTTAAACAGTGAAAGACATCTGGAGCCTTTTATGCATGGCCATTAGCACAAGGTCAGTTGAAGCTACTGGTAGCTTTTGGTGACAAGCTTGGGCCTGGGACACCTACAAGCAGTAGCTGCTTTCTGGTCTCCCATAAGTATAGTTAAAGACAAAACTCACCGTACCAAAAGCTACAAGTTCCCTCCCTGGAGCCGTGTAGCACTTGGCTGCTCTCAGCATCTCAGCTGTTCAGATCCCAGCCCTAAGCAGTTTACCGTTATGCTAATTTACAATTGTGCTAATTTACAGCTCCGGATGAGCATTTTTTTCTGCAGTTAATTTTCAGGGTTGCTTGGCTTCTCACAAGCTCGACTTACTGGCAAGGGGCAAGTTTTTTATAAATGTGTTGGCTGAAATGCTCCTCGCCTCCCCAGGCCAGTTCTGAAGGCAGGCATTGGTGCTTCCTGGGTAAGTGATTCATTCTGGCTTAAAATAGTTGACATAGGTGCGGTGAAACAGTTTGGTAATGTTTGCGTCCCCAGCCGATATCACGGAGGGAGGGATATCCTGTCTAGATATCTTTCAGACAGCTAAAGGCAGGGAAAATGACGGGGGGGCCTCGTGACTGAGGAACATCAGCCTCATTAGCAGGCAGAGGGCTGGGAGGTTAATCATTGTGGTTCTCGTGAAAAATCACACCCACCTTTTGACATCACCCTTCTGAGGGTGGCAGCCACCAATGCACCCCGTTCGGGAATGAAACGATAAAAGGCCATCGTCAAGCAGGGACGACCCGGGGACTGAGAGCCATCTCAGTCGGGAGCATCCAGGGAGGAGCGGTAACGGCGGGATGAGGACATCGAGGCATCACTGTGTCACACAACAGCCACAACTGCCAGGGCATGATCACCGCTGGAAAAACTGGCTGCTCATTTACGTAAGCCAGAGGAAACGTATAAGTCACAGGAGAATAAAAAAAGCAAAATGAAAGTATTCAGCCTTGAGTGACAGTCCTTCTTTGTCCCTGCAAAGGTAAATGTCAGGCAAAGTACTGCACCTGCCAGCATTTTCACTAGAACATTTGCTCTAAAAATACCCAAAGCTTTTATCAAAGCTGTATTTCTTATCCACAAGAAGGACATATCCACCACGGATCCTGTTTTGTTTGCCCTCTGTGGAATTAAATTTGGTGTTTCTGTCTTTGATTCCAATCACAGCGTACAAAAGCTCTGTGCATTGCCATTGATATTCATATCATTTCTACGTCAGCTTCTCTTGAATTAATGTAACCCAGGAACCTTAGCAATGTCAGTCTCAATTTATGCAGGTTTATGCTGAAAAATTTAATCTTGTCCGTTCTTGATTTCCACCCCCCACCCCCACCCCCAAACTCCTGTATTTCTTTCTTTGATGCCTTTATGCAAATGTCTTAGTACTTCCTTGGGCATTCAACACGCAGCAGGTTTGGCTGATGGAAAAGCAGGTTTTTCACCCTGCCCAGCAGAGCTGCACGCTGAGATGCCCGAAGGACAATCAAGACAACCCATCAACGCGAACCACTGTACCAAATAGCAAGTGTTTTTCCGGCAATACTATTTCTCCGTACTTTTTCCCCGGACTTTTCCACACTGGCAGCCTACGTGTGGATTTCTAGCTGATTAGAGCAAAGCAGAAGGAAAGCCGCAAGGCCAGGCTCAGCCGTGCATTCAAAGGTCCTACCTTGAAAACAGCAGCCCTTGGGTGCCTGTGTGTTCCCACAGCAGCTCGACAGTTCACAAGTAGCCGAAGAGTCACGGGGTCCACCAAAGAGCAGCCATGGCTCGGTGCCTCAGCAGCCAACACCATGCGGAGCGTCTCGAGGTAGTGCTAAACTCAGTTAGCAAACCTGACCTGCGGTTTCATGCAAACCCTTTTTCCTTCTTTTAGACTATATGGGTTCATGCCCCCTAAATTTCGCTCTCAGTTTCAGGTATGAATGAATTCAAAATCGTAAGGTAGAAGAAACTACCTAGTTTGGACTAGTTTCAGTACAAACCTAAGCAAAACCACAGAATTGCTCATGGTTTCCAGACCAAACCATACCTTTCACCTATTTTTTTTGGGTTAATAAAACCATGTAAGTTTCATGGAGTCTGAAAAAAAAAAAAGTGTGAAATTTAAGCACTTTGAGTTGCTATCTATACACTTTTGTCTACTGGGAATACAATGGTTGACAGTGCAAGTCTTTGCTGTCTGATGCCTGGTTGCAGAGACAGTTCACTGAACTGTGTGAACCCCCAGTTCGTTTTAAGTGAAAATAGATTGGTTTATTGGCCCTCCTTGGCTCTTGAGCTTTGGCCTTGGTTTTGGCCCTCGTATTGGTCTTGTTAGTACAGTTTCAGCCTTGAATGTATACCTGGAAGACAAAAATCAAGGATTCTTTTTGTCATAGTGGGAAATCTATGGACGGCGCAGGCTTGGCATAGACACATCCAAGTCTTTTATATCTCAGCGTTTAAAGAGACTGGGAAAATACTGACTCTGGTGTTGTTCTCTCTTATTGATTATTCTTCCAGTAGAGAAGAAAACTTGGATCATTTCTAAGTCAGGCCAGGGAACTCATCGGGCACTGGCTAGCTCAGGCTGCTCGCACACGTGTGAGTGTGGTGCAGCAAGGGCTGTGCACAGAAGAGACAGCTTTGGCCTTGAATTCATCACAGTCAAATAGTAGATAAACGAAAACAGGAGTGAGATGAAGGATGGGCAGTACTAGATATATTATACTGTAGAAAATTTGTCTTGAAATATAACGCATTTTTAGTCATATATAAGCAAATATGTGTATTTTTGCTGGATACATTTCCGAAGGCGGTGTCTCACCTACTGAGCCAGTTCTGTCATCCAGGATACATCAGTGCTAATTCTCTTGCTGAATTCCTTATAAATTACCTTATTGAGCACAACTGAACCAGGAAACTCGACTAGACTGGAAGATTTCATTTAAAAAGACAGCTAGCTTTCATTTCAAAGACATCAAGTCATGATGGACTTGCCATTTCTTTCAAGGAGTCATGCCAATGCTTAACTAATTTCAGTCTCACAGATTTGCTTCTCTTTCCTATTGGAGTGACAGAGAGTCAGACAGAAAGACAGAAAAGAGGAAAGCTTTGGGGTTTTCTCTCACCTCATCTGTCATTAGCTCTCATTTCCACTAGTCAAAACTTTCCTTTTTGTAACTTAAATTCACATGGACCCAGGTTCAAATTTTCTCCATGGCTCAGTTTGATTAAATAAATAAACCTAATTGCTCAAATTTCTCTCATTAAAGGCATTTTCTAGACCCCGAATCATTTGCTCGCTGGTGCCACTGCAACTGTTTAGCAGGGAAAATCTGGAACAGAGCATGTTCCTCACAACATGCAGGATGGGAAACTGCAAACTGCAGCTTAAAACAGTGCTTCGAATTAAAAATAAAACAAGCACAGCAAACTGAAAGCTAGAGGCACCCACTCAAATGCAAAAGTATCCCCTTTTCTCTGTGGCCGCTGTTAAATGTAATTAGGCAGTTTCAGGATGTGTCTTGACAAGATGGTTTGGTTTGGTTTGGTTTAGCTATTTTCTAGAGTGGTTTGGCCCGTGGGTAAAACTCAGACTGAAAGGAGCCCTGGTCTCCGGTCTGGGCTCTGCCACAGCCGTCCTGCCGGGCCAGTGCATGTCACTGGCTGTGTCCCACTGTCCCCAGCGGCTCCGGGAGGAAAGGGACACGCTTCACCCGGCAAACATACGGCCTCGCCATCTGCCAGCGTCCCTTGGAAGAGGAGGATAATTTTAGATGAGATGGTAATGACTTTGCCTTGAGTTTCTTAGGCCAAAGGCCCGAGGGAGGAGGGCGGGAGGGGACCGAATGACTGCTCTGCAAGGAAATGCTGAACTCGCCTGCTTCTGCTCTGAGTGCTTTGGGAGGAGACACGTTTGGATCCAGCACTGAGCAGAAGGACTTGCTAATGCCTTTGGGTCTGTTGCAATACACCTAACTCCAGCCTTTTCCACCCCAGAGCTCAAATCCGTTTACAGGAAACATCTACCTGAAGATCTACCTGATCTCTACCACTCTACAAACAGAAAAACTGAGGCAGAGGATGGAGAAGTAACGGAGCAGAGACGCACCGCACCTTTCCAAAGCCTTTGCCAGATGTATCGGACGAGTGAGATCCATGGAGCTGCCGTGAGTTTCTACCCTGAACTCAGTTTACAGAAACAGCATCACGGGCCAAGGACGCGCCATGGGCACTTGTGACAGTGGGTTGTCCTTGCTGTCCCAGCTGGGCCAGGGCTGCCTCTTCACACGAAGCCGGGCAAGGCAAGGAATGAGGGAAGGAGCCCGGTGAAGATAATGAGAAAGAGGAGGTGGTAGTGTAGGTTGTGAGAGAAGATGAAACAGCTTTGACACAAGCAAAGGAAACTTCACATTTGGAATTTCAAAAACTCGACTCAACATTTCTGCTGTAGCAGATAAACATCTATCTGTTTTATTACTGGGAATCATCTTTTTCTGTTTATAAATAGAAAAAGCATGTTACCTCATGTTATTTCCTCTGGGGTTTTTTGGGCTTAGATATACGTGGGTGGTAAACAGCTCGCAAAGAAGTTGTTGTTATTATTAGTCAATATGAGGAACAGGAGGGCAGGGGCTGAGGCTGTGATGTACCAGGTACGGGTTAGCCACAAGCCAAATATAGGTCATTCACTCATCTACGGTGCAGGAGGGACAGCACAGCCGAACCGCTAATCTGTGCCTGTGATTATTTTTGCTTGGCGATACGATCTATATTCCTATAAGCATTTTTCTCGCCAAAAGACAACTCGGGCAGAGACACAAATACCTCAAAGTCTAAAAACTAGCAATGACACATAAAAGCATCGATAAGCAGCTAGACGGGGTTATCAGTGCTCTTGTTTATGAAAGATTTTTCGCCTTGACAAAGCCTTTTTTTGTGTCGTTGGTAACAGCTAGCAATGGAAACATGCGGTATTGGGTGTTGTACAAACATATTGCAAGGCAGTCTTGTGAGTTTGCAGTCTGAACAGGCGATGCAAAGTCTGATAGGAAGCAAAAGCACGGAGCGCCGGTTATCCGGTCTTTAATACTCCTCCGTCTTCCAGCCTGAAGCTCGTGAACTGCCCTTGTTTGCCTGGAGCATCCCCGGGGGTGGGCAGCAAAGCCCTTCAGTGCTGCTGCACTGGTCCTGCAGGGAGCCGAGGGAAAGGGAGGACCAGCAGGAGCAGGGACTCTGGAGATGGGGCTCCTGGGGCACCCACAGGCATTTCTGCATGCCCAGCTGGGCTCCAGGCATGGGGGAGAGTCTCGGCAAGTGATAGCTGGTAGATACGTGCCAGTAGGTTCATCAAACCCAAGGAAACCTTAATCCTGTGGGTGTCATGGCGTATTTGGGGTTTACTGTGGATATATCTGGCCACTGCAGGCTTCAGATTGATCTTCAGGGCAACATTAATTATCAGGGTAGCGGTAGCCTGAAGGCAGTGACCTGTGGTAGTCACACCACAGCTCTGTGTCAGCTCCTACACCGGGACTACGGGCTTCTGAGCCCAAGTCCAAAATGGCCTGCCACCAGTTGGAAACATTGCAGTGGAGTCCTGCGCTCCACACCCCACACCACCCCACCCCCAAAAAAAACCCAAACCCAAACCCCGTGCTCATTTCTTAAAAGCAAAATGCTTTTTCAGGAAGACGGCCATTCTGATAAAACTTTTCAGAAAATTAAAAAAACCCTTATGTTTTAATAAGCATGAAAGATGCAAGTTCAGCATTTTGGGAATACAGTGATTTCATTTTTCTATAAAAATGACGTTTTGTTTTGGAACATTTCACTTGATACTGCTTTATTTATTCAATGTATTTATTCAGCTTGAAACTATGGGAAAAATCAAGCCCTTTGATCTCCATTTGCTACACTTTGGTGGTGGAGAAAGGGACTTTTGCTTTGTGACACATTTCTAGGATTTTTTTTTCTGAATATAAGCTATTCTTAAACTGCATCGTTACAACCAAAAGACAAAAGCTAGACCAGTGGTTCTCCAGTGATAGCAAACTATCAGCACGTTTATTTGGTAATTCAGGAAGACTTCCCCTACTGCCAATCTAATCTAATGAATTTCATAACACTCTGAAAAACAATCGGTTTACTTTGCTTCCCGAAGAGACACCTCAGTGCAGTAAGAATCGGATGATGGTGCACAAAGACACGGGGAGAGGGGTCGGGGACTAGCAAATAGGCAAGGTAGGAGGAATATAGGAAGAGCTGGAGGAGGAGAAAGGAGCTGTAGCAATAGGTGAGGGACTGAGTGGCTGAAAGATTAAGTCTGTGGGTCCACGGGAATGGAAAGGATGTTCTTCATGAACACAAGTCTTCTGTGACATGGCCTTGAGCCGGGGGCTTCCTAATTCTGCTACCACTAAATCTTACATGGGAACATTGTCAAATGCATTGGGCTTCCTTGGAAAAGGAGTGTAGGGCCACCAAAAAAGGGTCATGACTATTCACAATACAGCCACACATCGCAGATGAACTGCTGCACTATCAGTGACTCTATTAAAGCAAGAGGAGACTGGGCTGCCTTGCTAGCGAGGGAGCAGCTTCTGCCCTTCTTGATGCAGCACTTGAGAGAGGGGCAGAGGGCTGGAGGAGGCAGCTGGGGTGATGGGACAGCCTTGGGATGAGCACCAATGTAGGGGTGTGGGGGCAAACCAAGGATGAAGAGACTGTATAGACACGGTCCAGGGTTGACATATCTGCACATATGATCAGGGGACTGAAGAGGAACAGAGAATAAGAGGTGATCGGGGACAAAGGCAGCGCGGTGGGGACAGTGGAGGCTGTGTGCCCTGAGCTGACGCCGGGGTGATGCACAGGAGCTGGACAGTACAACCGGTGGTGAGTCACTATGTAGGCAGAGGATGTGGTGCACGGCTCGGAGAAGCGGGGAAGGCCCAGCCCCACCGCTGCTGCTCACCCCTCCGCTTTGGCGAAGAGCGAGCAGCAGCTGGGGGAGATGGCTGAGGGCACAGCTTGGCCAGGCTTCACGGGACATGGGCACCAGGAGCAGGTGCCCATCCTCGCAGGCAACTGCCACTGGGGATGGAGACAGGCAGAGGTTGGGCAGCTCCTCCAGCAGAGCACTCCAGCAGAGCTGCAGACAGACACTGGCAATGGCGCTTTATTTCATAGGGGAAATTGTTGGCTTGGGTACCATCTTTCTGATTAAAACCAGTGGTTGGGACAGCAGTTCTCCACACCAAGGGGAATTTTCTATAGGCCACCTTTGAGACTTTTTATCTCTTTTTTTTTTTTTGTAATGTTAAAACCTAAATATTTAGCCTGACCTACAGCTGACTTTAAAAGGAAGGAAAACCAGCCAGGTGGAAAGCAAAATGACAGAGCACATGATGGACCTGCAAATCAAAACACATCCCAATCACAAGGAGACTGCAAAGTCTGATAAGTTAAACCCTGGTTATTAGTTTGCTGACTGCAGCAGCTGAATGGCAATAAATCTGTTAGATTATTGAAAGAAGGTAGAGGAGGAGGTGCAAGTGTTCAAGTTACCACAGAAGATGATAGTCCTAGACGGTTGCGCAGCCCACAGCCTGCGCTTTCAACACTCCTACGGTGGAATCGGTTGTGATAGGTATCTCTCTGAGCAAAGAACTGGCTTCCATGAAATGCTGTGGCTCTAAGGTTGGGAGAAAATGTTTCAATGAATCATCAATTCATTGGAAAAGCCATTTCCGGGTTGGCCAAGCCAGTTCATGAATTTGAGTTGAATTTTGCTGAGTGGTTGAGGTGAAACCGCAAGTGCTGAAACCTTTTGGAAGTGCTGAAACACTGGAATTAGACAAGATTAAACAGTGGTTTAGACAGATCCAAGATTAATTGCCCTTATTCTTCTGACAGGTTTGATTCTTGCCAAAACCTGAGCTCAGTGATGGAGACGTTGTTCGTCATCATTTGACTGACTGGTTAAAGTACCATTGCACACCATAATAACTGTAGATATGATCTCCCTCTCTGAGTAATTCAGACCACAGATATGAGCAATTTTCTGCCATCCTCAATAAATCATTATTATTAAAAAACGTGCACAAACCAGAATACCATAAACTGAATGAAAGGGTAGTAAAATACCTGATAACTATTTTCTGAAAACGGCAAGTTAAAATTCCCTCCCTGGGACTCACTTTTACAGGATGAGTACCTATTAGACAAGTCTACGAATTCAAACACTTATGACCTGGACCTTGCAGGAGATCAACAGCCCTTTCAATATGAGTTGGATAAGGAGAGAGCTGTAATTTTATTTTTATGCCAGGAACAGCAGCAGCAATAGGCATGAGAAAGGTGTGCTCCGTACGTACAATAAAACCGTTCTGGAGCCAGCGGATGCAGATTGTCAAGAGCCACTTAACGAAACGTCAAATAGGTCACCACCCACTGGCTTTGGCCACTGCAATGAATCAGAGCACTGTACTGAGTCAGCCCAAACGCCCATCTAGCCCGATACACCATCTGCAAGCACAGTAATTAAGTACAAGATGCTCCAGGAGAGAGTGTAAGCTACAGGCAAAATTTAGTGGGCATTCACCTGTGTTATCTAATTCCTATTTGAGTCCCGTTACACACTGTGACAATGAGATCCATAATTTAATCATGCCACCTATAAAGCAAATGTTCTTTTCATTTATTCTAAATGTTTTGAAGGGTTTATTTTCCTGGGATGCCCCTTAGGCTAGTTAGAAAAAGAACTGAATTCACCTCTGGCTCACTGCCTCCATGCACTCGATATAGTGCTCTTTCATACCTCCTCTCTTAGGGATGGCGGTGAAGCCCTGAGCCTGTTGCATCCTCTAACCCTCCCCATACTGTCCCCTCTGCCTGGTCCCCTTCCAGGCCTTCCAGCTCCCCACGGGGGGAGACAGCAGCTACAGCACCAAAAAGTGCCTTTTCCAGTACGTGATAAAGTTGCCCAAACACTTACTGGGAAAAAAAAAAAAATAGCTAAGAGCATCAGCCCCGTTGTGCAAGGCTTTCCCTGTGATCAGACCTTGGTCCAGGAGGGTCTCCCAGGTAAATCACAGCTGCAGCCCTCTGGGCGCAGGAGATGGATGGCGGTGAGGAGCTTTCCCTGAACCAAAAGTACCCCTAGATCTGCACACCAGTTTTTACGGCACACAGACTGAGCTGGGAGAGCACCTTTTTCTTTGGCAGCTGCTGGCTTTGGAGGACACGGGAGTTACTTTCACCCAGCTTTAGACATCTGCCATGGGACTTACCTGTTTTGCAATCAAGTGGGAGACACCTTTCAGAAGGAGTTTGTCTAACTCAAGAGGGGATGATTCATGCCTGGAGGTATTTAAAAGGCAGGCAGGCGTGGTGCTGAGGGACACGGTTTAGTGGTGGTTTTGGCAGTGTTAGGTTAATGGTTGGACTGGATGATCTCAAAGGTCCCTTCCAAGCGAGGCGAGTCTATGGCTCCGTGCGCTGGCAGTGTGGCAGTAGCCCTCTCTCTGCAGCGACTCCGCTGCTGTCGCTTTTGCTAAGGGGGGGTCCGTCTCCGCGACACCTGGCTGTCTGGGCAAACAGCGAGCCCGGCCGTACAGGGGAGCCGCAGCCTGAAGTCTCAGACCCTGGGAAAGAATAAGGAAAATCAAAACCGAGGTGTGCTCTTTAACGAGAACCCTGCAGGGCAGCCAGACCTGAAAGGCTGTGACCCTCAGAGCCCCCCCTGGCAGCTGCTAATGAAACCCCATGAGACAACGAGCGAAAGGAGCTGTGCGCCGGTGTTTTGGCTGGGAGTAAAGGCATTGAAAATGAGGACGGGGAGAGGGGAAGGTGTCGCTGAGGGTTTCTGGGTGGAAGGGGCACAGGCAGCAGGCAGGGCTCCCGGCCTGTCCCCATGGGGGGACCAGCGCTGCCGTCCCCCCGCGCCCCATCTGCTGCAGGAAGAGGCAGGAGTGACACAGCCCTCCCCGGGGACGCCCCCCCCGCACCCGGCGGGACAACACTGAGCATCTCTGCTTTGTCTTGAGAGGTTTATCCAAGAGCAGGAAATCCCAAGCTGGTCAAAATTTCTGAAGAAAAACTCAAATGAGACAATATTTACTTGTTAAAAGAGCTGAGGCAGGGTTTTTTTTAAGGTTTGTTTTCATTTCAGCTAATGCCAGGTCAGTTTTTCTTTTATCATAGAATCATAGCATGGTTTAGGTTGGAAAGGACCTTAAAGATCATCGAGTTCCAACCCCCCTGCCATAGGCAGGGATACCTCCCACCAGCCCAGGTTGCCCAAGGCCACGTCCAGCCTGGCCTTGAACACCTCCAGGGATGGGGCCTCAACAACCTCTCTGGGCAACCTGGGCCAGCGCCTCACCACCCTCAAAGGGAAAAACTTCTTCCTAATGTTCAATCTAAACCTGCCCTCTTCCAGTTTGAAGCCATTCCCCCTCGTCCTATCACTCCATGCCCCAGTAAAAAGTCCTTCCCCAGCTCTCCTGGAGCCCCTTTAGGTACTGGAAGGCCGCAATAAGATCTCCCTGGAGCCTTCTCTTCTCCAGGCTGAACAGCCCCAACTCTCTCAGCCTCTCCTCATAGGAGAGGTCCTCCAGCCCTCGGATCATCCTCGTGGCTCTCCTCTGGACACGCTCCAGCAGGTCCATGTCCTTCTTATGCTGGGGACTCCAGAGCTGGATGCATGTCATTGATCTGTATTAGTCCCCCCCATCCCTATTGAGGCAGGCGCAGTGAAAACACCCTTCAGACGAGCTGACAGATAACCTGGTGTGGTTTTGTACGGTTTCCTGAGAATCGGGGGACATTTCTTGTTTTGCAATTTTACAGAAACCCACAAGCGTGCCTTAAAGTGCTTTAAAGCCCTAATAAACAGGTAGGTGTTGTGAAAGGTTAGCGAGGGGCAAAAACTTGTAGCACCGCCACGGTCAGCTCGTCGGCCGGCCCCTCGCAGCTGCTTTGAGGTTGCTTGAAGCCGCGGCGAGCACGCCGCGCCGAGGGGTTTTGCCAGAGCGATGAGGCGGATGGTTATGAAGCTGCAAGAAAAATGCGGTTAGTTTTACTAGCACCTGTGGCAAATTCCTCTCAGAGGTCCTCCCACCAGGCAGCGTGTGTTGTACAAGACGATGCAGAAAGAACAGGAGGAGGGAGATGATTGTGTCATATGTTCCCCCGGGGCTCGCTATTTTAAAAAAAAAAAAGGCTTTAGAGTTCTTTTTTATTTTTTTTTTTCTTTCACAGGGGACATTCAGTGGAAACTATTACAGCGGCATCGTAGGAAGGAGCCAGGCAGCCTCCGTCTGCGTGCTGAGCTCATCCCGATCCCTGTGCCTCGAGGAGGAGAGCGAGCTGAGGAGGAGAGCAGACGCTCGCATGATCAAAGCGGTGGGGATGGCAGCCGAGGGAGGAAGGCGATGACTGTTTCAGCTCTGGCAGTAATTCGCTGTATGTATTGAACGGGGCATTTAGTGCCTCCGTGCTTGGGTTTTGACACAGACAAAATGGAAATCCCCAGGAGCGAGGAGGTCTGTTGTGGGGCTGCTGTCTCTTATGTGCTTGAGAGATTCCAATAGAAAGCATTTTCTATGAGATTTCTCTATGAGAAAAAAAAATTAATTTAAGGAGAGGAAAGTTTAGGAGAACATTTGAAGTACAGAATGGCAGTAAATAGCTCTTATTTTGCACTCTTCCCTATGCCCACATGCCCCTGGAGAACACCTATATCTGGCTACGCTTTTTTACAATTATACAAGCAAAGATATAACGAAAGACTTCTTCCGTAAGTGTTCACCTAAGAAGAAAGCAAGAAAGTTGTAGAATCAACGATGCTAGATGATTAACGAACCAAACCATCTCTCTTGCCCCAACCACAGCACCGCACAATGGGTTTTCACTTTCTCCCAATGGCCTTGAAAACATCCTCACGCTGAGGAGCAGGCTGTTTCGAGCTGATGTTTCTGTACCTCATTCTGTAGAAAGTGATCGGGGCGCTCAGAAGGGAGGGCCCTTCTGTACAATTTCCGATACACGTCTTCTTGAACAGATGGGTAAGAAGCATTAAAACACCATGATGTCTCTTATGCTAGAACATAGGACGCTTCCCGTGGAAGGACAATGACATGACAAATAGTCTCGTGACTCTCACAAGGACTAGCTGTGTAGCCTGCAACTTAGTAAATTAAACATAACACCAGTGCCATTTATTGCTGTACACCCAGCTAGAACCAATGTAAGCAGTGAAATAAGAGCTGCCAGATGTGAAAACTGGCCCAAAAGGATAAGATTTGGACAATAGCTCTAAGTTTCCTGCTTTTTGAAGTCCAACTTGATAAGCTTCACACTAATTTGCTGAGTACCTTCAGCCCCACTGGCAGTCGAAGGAAAGGTCCTTCAGCGAAGCCTGGCTGAAGGAAGAAGCCTTGAAATCTCTCACATTGGCCAAGTGAAATGAAGGCCCCCAAAGTCACAGGTGACGTCCAAAGAGTGGTCATGTTGGCTGAAGTGAGAGGCCTTTCTGCCCGATGTGGACCTTCCTACACAGGTGGTAGGCATAAGGCTAACAACAGCTTTAAACCATTAAAAAAAGGAAATAGTCCACAAGGAAAATTTAAGAGTATGGTGCCAAGACGGCACTAACGGCAGCTTGTGTATAGATGTGGTTCAAAGGGATGGATGTTTGCAGTAACTCCATTAAAATCAGCTGTGGTAATTCGAGGGGAGGAATTTTCCTTTCTGGTGAAGTTCATCTGGCAGCTTACCCACGACTGGGCAAACACAGCGATGTGCCAACTCACAATGCTGCGAAGGTGCAAAGCTTTTGTAAGAAATAGATTGGGGGGGTGGATATATATATATTTTTTTTTAAGAGTGTTTGTTTTCGGTGCTTTATTTTTTTCCAGGAAGAGATAGCTGAATCTCAGAACTGGTGCACTCCAAACTCTTAAATGCTGGCACTGCTTATTAGCTGCTTGCTCAGTGGAGAATATTCTTCCTTATATAGGCCTTTCAGAAACTAGGTCAGAGGATTAACATGAGTACTGGTTGCTCAAAATCCTCTTTGACAGCCTGCCTTCCTTTATTATTTTCTCACTTTGCCCATTGCAGACGCCAACGCCTGCCAGCTTCTCCATTGATGTCTCCTGGGGTGAGCTGGGATGCCCACAGAAGGCAGCTCCACTGCCCACCGCCGCTGCAGACCCTGCAGACGCCCTCGGCCGGTCGGCCGAACCGGCGTGTTTGACCCCTGACAGCAGTTGTCTTCCCAGGAAGGAGAGGGTGTTTTTCAGAGAAACGTGGCAGCGCCGCGCCAGCCTCGGCGTTGGGTTGATTTGTCAGTGGAAAAACATCTGAAGACAGATGCCCCGGTGCACTAAGGGACGGCGGCGCTCAGGATACGCTGCCTTCATTTTCTGAAGGTCCTATTCCGAGAAGAGCGTAGCTGGGCTAGATGCCAGGCAGGGTGCCAGATGCTCACGCAATGGTCCCTCTAAAAAGCTGCCTCTTCTCCATTGGAGATTCTAGGAAGCACTGCATGGCAAATAACGATAACAATAACTCAGGCCTTCTGTGAAATGTTTGCACTGAAACTCCACGGAATATTCTTGCTTTTAGACGCTGTTGTTAACTCTGAAGGATCACACACAAGACATTTGTGCTGATGGGACGTTTCTTGCCATGCTGTTTACACGAGATGATAGATAACATCTTTCTGTGAGATACATATATATATATAAAAGATATACCCACACATATTCACATATGCAGATCATCAATAAAAGATTTTAAAACTATCATTATACACCCACTTGTCTGAAACAGAAGCGATTTCCTAGCAGGAACAGCACACGCTAATTTCATATATTCACTTTAATACACTTTTAATCTGATTCCTAATCTGTATGCACATGCATAAAATAAGATTCTCAGTGAGGGTTTTAAAATCCCTAGATGGCCACTTGGCAAGGTGTTCTTTGTTTCACAGATGCTAAGTGCAGAACAGCCCCCCAAAATCTGCTGTACCTTCAGCACTTCTTTGAAAATCTGACCGCCTGGGAGGGAGCAAAGCCCTCACAGTAAGTTCTGCTTTTGCAGCTAATCATAGAATCATCATATGTTGGTTTAGGTTGGAAGGGACCTTGAAGATCATCGAGTTCCAACCCCCCTGCCATAGGCAGGGACACCTCCCGCCAGACCAGGTTGCCCAAGGCCACGTCCAGCCTGGCCTTGAACACCTCCAGGGATGGGGCCTCAACAACCTCTCTGGGCAACCTGTGCCAGTGCCTCACCACCCTCACAGTGAAAAACTTCTTCCTAATGTTCAATCTAACCCTGCCCTCTTCCAGTTTGAAGCCATTCCCCCTCGTCCTATCACTCCATGCCCCAGTAAAAAGTCCTTCCCCAGCTCTCCTGTAGCCCCTTTAGGTACTGGAAGGCCGCAATAAGATCTCCCCGGAGCCTTCTCTTCTCCAGGCTGAACACCCCCAACTCTTTCAGCCTCTCCTCATAGGAGAGGTGCTCCAGCCCTCGGGTCATCCTTGTGGCCCTGCAGCTTTCGACTGAAAAATAAAGCAGCTGGTGTTTGTTTGGCCAGTCATGTGTGCAAAGCTCAGAGGTTTTTGCTACAGAAACCTTAAACTCTCATCACATGTTGTTTGCTTTGCAGTTGGAATAAAAGTCACCTGTCAGCCACGTGTATCCTTTCTGCTATTTCTTCTCCCAATCCACGGTCTAACCAAGCGTACGCACCAGTTCTCCACTTTTCAGCTGGCACTGTGTTCAGAGCGCTGAGCACCCCCATGATTTGCTTTCTTGCTCTGTTCTAACTCCAGGCAGCCATCGGGCGCAGCTGCCTTTGGTCTTGTTGCCTTTGTGGTGGAGCCGAGGGGATATCCTCATTTTTACTGCCTCCCATTTAGATGAAAAGTTGGGCCCGTGTCTCAGAGGTGCCGTGCGTCTCCAGTTTTGCTGTGCTGTAACGTTCCCTGGGCATCCGCACAGGTAACGTCGTCGGGTGGTGTTTATTCAGTGTTCCACTCAGATGAAGGCCCAGACTTCTCCAGAACGCGGTGTGCTGCAGAGCCTCCCAGACCGGTGCTTTACCGAGATGGGAACTTTGCTGAGAGTTGGCAAACTGTAGCGAGGAGAGAAGCTCTAAAGGCACAGATTGTTAAAATCCTTCCCTGGGAGAGGCAAAACTTTCCAGCTAGGAGCGTTAAACAAAGCTGGAAGTACATGATTACTGTTCTTTTGCTTTGATTACGTTCCCCACCTGCTCAGGCCCACGAAGCAAGCTCTGATCTGGCCTGAATTCCTCCCAGAACAGAGACACCTCTTCGGTTCTTCCTTTCTTTTTCTGTAATGTGCTTTGAAGCGTATACATAAGTGAATGAACTGATTGCTACAGAAATCTGAGAACTCCTACTCATAAACAGGCTGTGACAAGACAGATAAACGTGCTTTTATCACACACTAACAGGAGCGGAAGGGGGTATCCATCGAAGCGTTTTGGAGCAGCGGTGATTTCTGCCCGCCTGCAGCGTGGGGCCGGGGGGACGCGGCAGCCACGGGCAGTGGCTGTGAGCTGGCCAGGGCCGATGCCGAGATCCTGCTGCCCTCTGAAACCTCCGTGGTTTCTGCTCTCTTTCTGAGCTGCAAGAAGAAATACTGAAATTTGTGCTGAGCTGGCAGCGCTTTGGGGTCTCTCCACCAGTGACGCTCAGCTAAACACCTCCCAGCCTTGCAATGAGTATATTTTTTTATATATATATGTGTGTATATGTGTGTGTGGGTGTATGCTGTTCAGGTGTACACACACACTCTCTCTCTCATGCACAATGTACACACCCTCATACAGATGGGTGTTTGTGGGCAAATGCATGTACAGACATGGACAGTCTCTACATATGCATAGGTAAACACATATATACATACGTATACACATGTATATCACCCGCTGACGTACAGCTGACTCACTGAAGGCTGAAACTCTTCGGCAGCTCCCAGCAGTGCTTCCCCAGCGCTTGGGCCAGCGGTGAGAGCGGCAGGAGGAGGAAGGGTGGCGGGGTGCGGGACGCTAACCCAGCCCCAAAGCTGCTGGGGGGTGAGCCGTCGCCTGGGCACAAACCCACACCAGCCCACACCAGTCTGTGCAAGGCAAACAGGAAAAAAAACACGCTGCAGGGACTGCACCCCGTAGCGCTGCAGCGCGGGTGGCTCAGAAGTGACCAGGGATGTGTCACCTAAAGTGACTTATTACATCCTCCAGCGCGCGGGATTTTACCAGGGGAGTTTCCTGTCTGAATTCTTCCCTTGGTCTGCGTGATGGCAGCTGTAAGGCAGCACAGCTACGGGGCACTTGCACGCACCCAAACACACAAACGGTTCTGTCTGCACCAGTATATGTGAATGTCACACTCTATATGCAGAGCAACCCCGTTTCTCCCACTGTCCCACTGCGGTCTGGAAGCATCACCTCGCCAAAGAGATGGTTTTCAGCTCCGTCGCCAAGTGAGATGTCAAAAGTTTGGGACAGGGGAGATGGCTGGGGGTGAAGCAGGGCTTAGGATTGAGGTTTTTGCTCAGGGGAACTGAAATTTTGGTAGGTGAGAGACCTGAACCCATTTCAGTGGGAAGAGTTCAGAGCAGCGGCTGGAGCTGCGAGACCTTGGAAAGCCTTTTGGAAAGCAAAGTTCAGGCTGGTCAGATGCAATCATAGATGTGAAATCAGGGGATCCTCCCCGTGTGCCCACCCCCACCACCCCCCCAGTATCCATATATCCAAGTATAACCATGGCTGGAATACGTTCACACACAGAGCTTCAGAGGAGACTCCTCGGGCTGATGGGAGACTACAAAAACACAGAGCTGCCACCTGTATCACCGTCTGACGGACTTCTTATTAAAAAAGCATCCACAATTGATTTGACTGATGTGCCAGCACTGCAGCGGGGTCTGTTATTTCCAGGTGGTCTGGTTACTATCAAGTAGAGGATGTACATAGCTTAGACTTAAAACGTATAAAAATTGTCATCTCGGGGGTCTAAGCTCATTTTTGCTATTTATTTTCTAGGGAAAAGTCAAACGGTTCAGGGTATCCACATACTCAGAATATGATTATTTTTTTTTGCAGTTTATCTCAGCCAGTTACACTTCTTGGGTCTGTCAAAATGGACTTGAAACAGCTCTGTGAGAGCTACTTCAAAATATCCCTCCAAAACCTCTTTCTAGGGAAGGTAGTTTTTTTGGCTAAGTACCTTCTTTGCAAGAAGCATCCTATTTTCCTGGAAACCTAGAACACCGTGTTAATAAAAAAAAATCCCAACTCTTCCTAAAGCTGAGACTTTTACAATTGGTTTGACGAAAAAGTGGAAAATTTTGAACAAAATGTGACTGGTTGTGCTCTAGTGTCATAGCCAGGAACTTTTTTGCTTCCACTTGGACTAAAATCTTTTTCACCTTATTTTTCCTCTCTCTTTGCCAGTTACAGAAATAGAAGGACAAGGTGGTGAGTAAAGTAAAAGTAAAGAGGCAGGGGAAGGGGTGGAGGAAATGAGCACTTTCAGTCCTGAAAGTAGTTTCAGTTTAAGCAGTGGGCAAAATTTCCTGTTAGCTGTTGTTTTTAACCCTTTCTGCACAACTGTAAAGGGGAATGCCTTTGGCAAAGGGAGCCTCAAAAGCGGCAGTGAAAGGGGTTGTGTGTACTGAAACCATCCACCTGTCCCCCCCCCCCCCCCAGTCTATCCGTCTTGGTCTCTTTCTCTCTTTCCTCTTTGCAGCATATAATTTACAGTAAAAACACAGGAAGCTGAACGATTTCCTCTGAGGAAAGTACCTGACAAAGAGGTGAACGAGTAAAATCGTCAGGCCCTTTGACTTCGTCACTACCCATGGATCCTCGAGGGTTTCAGGCCCAGACGCTATCTCGCAGCAAGACGCCTTTGAAGTGGTTTTTTGCCAGCGCGTGGCAGGAGAGAGGTACACCAGGTTTGACTTCTTCCCTGTGGCAATCCAAGCACAGGCACTCCTGGATTTGTGAACAGCAGCAGCTCTTAGTCACATTGCATGTCGTACACCAAAAAAAAACCTCTTAACCCTTAACGCGTGAGGACCAGTGGTCATTCTGCACGCAGCGCGTGGGCTTTGGAGGCTCCTCTCCATGGCCACTGGACGGTGTGGGGCTGCCAGGTTGGCCCTCGGGAGCTGACACGGGGGCACTGAGGCAGGGGGGGAGGCAGTTTGCAAGCTCCTGGCCGTGTGGCATAGCCACAAAAATAGCCATTTCAAATCTGTCCCCTCTTCTCCTCTCCGCAGGCTGCTGAGAAGCCGCGTTGGGGAAGCAAAACAGCAGCACTGAGGAATGTGACGTGGGCCTCCTACACGGCAAGACCCCTTGGAAAAGCTCAGCCCAAACTTTTGCCGTTTCAGTGGTCCTGAAGAGGGACTTTTACCCTAAAAAAGCCCCTTATCTCCAATGTCACCTAAAAGGGCACAAGTGAGTAACTCTTCAGATACCATCTCACTGAGACCATGAGTTCCCCACACTTTAAAAGTGACTAAAAGTGAAGTGGGTTTTTCAGTGTTCACGTGTCTAAATGTAGGAGTAGAAGGGATAAAGGACAGACAGAGATTGTGTACTTGGGCAGAACATCAGTTTCTTTGTTTAACTGTAATGCAATAACTTCCTCTATCTTTCTTTTCCAACTCCTACTACCTCCAGAAAACCTTCCTTTAAATTACAGAGGTGTTGAAATTCTTGCATGCGGTTGTATTTTCCGGCTCCGTCCTGCACTCGGGATGTCATTTCCACTGCAAAATGAAATAGGACTGATTCATTTTGCAGAGGGAACATGATCGATACGAGCCCGGATGGAGACTCATTCTCAACCCTGTGGAAATTCCTCACCAAGGCTGCTAGTCAATTGAAAACCTCTTCACCGTACAATCATCGGGGTTGTGGTGCTACTCCTAAACTTCTTGGGTTGGAGCCAGGAAGAGCCTGCGAGCAGCTGAGGATGACCCAGAAAACCAGAGCCGTTCTTACATCGCCTCTTTATTCTTTTTCTTTTTTTTCTGAGAATTCTTTCCCTCTCACCTAAACCAGCTGCTGCTTCACCACAGAGAGGTCATGTTATTCTCTAGATTGAAGGTCTGATTAAGATGTGTTTTTTTACACCGAAGCTTCTCAGCCTTCCAAGAACAGAGATCATACGCGCAGCTTTTGCTGGTGTTTGCTTGCAGTCTCTTGGTGACAAACCACACCTTGTTTATCGAGACAAACATATGTCATACCCACACAAAGGTGTTATGGCGCTGCAGGCTGAGATTTCTTTACCTGGTGAGGCTGCCGGGGAAATACCCAAGAAAAAGGCACATGAACAAAGACTAGAGTCGGGAGGGTTTCTGAGCAGACTTTTTTCAAAGAAAATGATAAAGCAATCCTGAACAGGGGACATCCCCACCTGGAGCTCTGAAGCTGCTGAAGGGTTTGTGCCTTCTTTTTTTCTTTTTTTTTTTAAATTTTACATAGTTTTTTCCCCCCAGTTCCCATAAAGTACATTTTATCATTTTGCCTGATCGTTTTGCCAAGATTGTATATTTGTAACTTTATATGAAGGTGTCTCATCTCTGCCCATTACTTCCAGTCTGCCTGTAGCTCCTGAGGGACTGCAGAGAGCCGGCAGCACCCAGCCGAGCGCCGTCTCAGCAATCCCAGCTCTGTTCCAGAGGCCTGTGTCAGCTTGTCCACATCCCTGGAAGGCAGAAGTATGAAGTGGCGAAGTACTTATAAGGCTGATGCCACCACCTTACCGTTTGCTGGGTGGAGGATCAAGTTGCTGCTTATTGATGGCACCTAAACAACAGCTTTCCTTTCTACTAATCAAGGTCTGACAGGGAAAGTTCATTACGGTAAGCACAAAGAATGCTTAAAAGAAGGAGAAGAGAAAAAGAAGAAAAAAAAAAGAAAAGGAAAAGGAAAAGGAAAAGAAAAAGAAGAAAAAAAATAAAAGGAAAAAGA
>VUYV01000392.1:374403-479238 GCA_008711295.1 Anarhynchus alexandrinus
ACCGTACACATTTCTGTGTGTAAAATATGGCTGGTTCTAAAACAAACTACCAATGCACAAAACTGTTCTCCCTCCCCTCCCCTGGGTCACCCAAGAGATAGTCAGACTGCGGAAGAACTTTATCCCAGAGGCTTTCTGAGAAAACAAAAATGAATAAAACAACATACAACCCTTGAGATCTTCGTCTTTGGTGCGGAGGACGTTACTGACGGGCAGCCGGGGCTGCGCTGCTGAAAACGCTGGGACGCTTAAGGCTCGTTGTTTGGACTGCTGCAGAAGCCTCTGTTGGGCCAAGGGTCACCGATGCTTTGGTACGACTACCAGCTCCTCGCACCCCACCACCCCAGTGATGCCAGAGGATCCCCACACACCCCCGCGCTATATCCCTCCCCCCCTCACCCTGCCCGTAGCCCCTTCACCGCCTCTGGGGCTTTACGCTCGCTTTCGTCTTCCTTCCAGGTTTCGGAAGCTGGAGGGCCTCAGCTTCATCTCCGCAAACTGGATGGAATACTCATGGCCCTTCCAGTGGAACCAGTTAACACCCTGCAAAGACAAAGATGAAGTGTGGGAGGTCACTCACTCACTTCTCCTGTCGTCAGACTTTACCGCTCCCGTTTCGGATTGCAGGCTGTTTTCTAACTCGGGGACAGAGGCACAACAGTCGCAGGGCGTTGGGAAGCACATGGCCCTGGCCACCAGCATGCCCGACCTGTACAAACCAACCCACACGCTGTCCCCAGAGCTGTCGCTCTTTGCCTGGCTTTCATGGCAGGAAGAACATTTTGTTTCACATGTTGAAAACTACAGTTGTCCCCTGCACACTTGGGATATTCCTTTGGAAAATCATACAAAACCATCTATATTTCACCAGCTGACATTAAATTCTTGTTTTGCGAGCAACTGCCCGAATTATTCTGTATGATCCTTTGGACTAGAGAGTGTGCTTGGCTGCTGCTCTGACGTCTGGTTAGCTCAAGCACCGGACAGATCCATAATTGCTATTCCCCTTCTTCTAATGCATTACAGAAGCCCTCAAACACCAAACTCACCTGACTGTGGCTGTTGTCACCATATCTGCCCATCAGATTGACTCGGTGACAATTCTTGTACCAGAATGCACCCTTGTATGACAAAGCACAGTTGGTGATGGCAGAATCATTGTCCTTGTCAAAGGTGGAGAAGGACCTTCCGTTATGGTATGTCATGGAATCACCTGAATGGGGGAGGACCAAAGAAAGAGCAAGGTCAATGGTGTGCCTAGTTTAGATTACATGGGAGTGACCGTTCTGCAGAAAATGTTTGGACTATGCCATGCACTGTCTGTAAAGCCTGGCTGTGTGTCTAAGTTTTTCTAAAAAATGACAATTTTTCGTTTTGGAGGCAAGCCAAAATATTTTCCCAGGTACTCTCATCCCCAATTTATTAATTGGCTTTTATACAGTTCAATTTTTGCAGTTCTTGCTGAAAGCCAGATTTTGGCCCTGTAGACAAGGCAGTGTGGACAAACCAAGTCCAAAGAGACCTCCATAAGGAGTCAATCAAGACCCGAGGAGTCTCCATGCAGTAAAGCTGCCCATTGTCTTTCGCTGGAAACACAGACAGGGAGATGTCTGCCTTCCGTTGAGTTCCCAGTCCCAGGGTCTGGGAGCCCATTTACAGGCGGATGCAATAGGAGCAGCCCCCAGTGCACGCCTGAAGCAGAGCTCACGCTAGTGCCTTGGGATCTGTGCTGCTCCATCCATTTATCTTAGACCCGATTGCTCAGGAAGAGGAAGTGGTAGGATTGAATCCTATGAGCTATGGCAACTACTACTGCTCTGCACCAGTGTGTTTGCCTTACCTAGACACTAATCACGGAATCACGGAATTTTCAGAGTTGGAAGGGACCTCTAGAGATCACCCAGCCCCACTCCCCTGCCAAAGCAGGATTGCCCAGAGCACATTGCTCAGGACTGCATCCAGGCGGGNACTGGGAACCACTGAAAAGAGTCTGGCTCCATCCTCCTTCAACCCACCCTTTAGATACTTGTACACAGCAATAAGGTCTCCCCTCAGCCTTCTCTTCTCCAGGCTAAAGAGTCCCAGCGCTCTCAGCCTCTCCTCATACGGGAGATGCTCCAATCCCTCCATCATCTTAGCTGCCCTACGCTGGACCCTCTCCAGCAGTTCCCTGTCCCTCTTGAACTGGGGAGCCCAGAACTGGACCCAGTATTCCAGTTGTGGCCTCACCAGTGCAGAGTAGAGGGGGAGAATGACCTCCCTCAACCTACTGGCCACACTCTTCCCTGTGCAGCCCAGGATTCCATTGGCCTTTTTGGCAACAAGGGCACATTGCTGGGTCATGGATACTTTACTATCTACTAATCCTACTGTTGCTGCCTGTCCTTTGTATCCCTATCGGCTGTGCGTAAATTTCATGCGGTCATAGGGCAGAGTCCATACACACACATCTCAGGGGTCTGTTTTATGGCACCCTCCAGCACGAAAAATATCTCCTTTTAAGACATCCTGTGGAGCTGGATTTATCTCTTAATCCTCTGAAGCCCTGACTCAATAAAGGCTGCAGGGTTTGCCCCAGTGTGATTACAAAAGGCAGGCGATTTGTTCAGCAAAATCACAAATCATATTATAGCAGGACTCTGCTGCATATTCCGCTGACAAGAGATGAGGCTGTGCCAAGCTATTATTAGCTGTATAAATGACAGTCAAGCATTGGCTGAACGAGATATATGGCTGTTTAATATACTTGTTTATATTCTGTCATAAGCATGTCATAAAATGTGGCACCTAAACAACTGGAGGATTTAAAATGGAAACATAAAATATATTGATATGTTCATATTTTCGAACACCTGACATGCAAGAGGTACCTGCTGTGATGGTGATCTGCAACAGTCACATACCGTTACCTGGAGCCAACTGGGAGGAAATTGCAAATCAAAAGGAAAAAAAAATATTCCATCTCACCTGCTGTGCCACTGTACCCATCCACTCTTAGCCGGTATCTGGTCTTCGCATCCCCAACGCTGAACTTGTCGTAGACAGCATAAGCTGTCTCACCTCGGTCCCGCAGATCCACACGCAGCTCGTACTGGCCCTGAGAAGTGATTTTGTGGAGGTTCTCCAGACCTGTGGAAATAAATGAACAATCCATTTGTCTCCCCATGGTTTGCGTTGGAAGGGACCTTGAAGATCATCGAGTTCCAACCCCCCTGCCCTGGGCAGGGACACCTCCCACCAGCCCAGGTTGCTCCAAGCCCCGTCCAACCTGGCCTTGAACACCTCCAGGGATGGGGCAGCCACAGCTTCTCTGGGCAACCTGCGCCAGGGGCTCACCACCCTCACAGGAAAGAATTTCTTCCTATCTAATCTAAATCTCTCCTCTTCCAGTGTGAAGCCATTCCCCCTCATCCTATCACTACATGCCCTAGTAAAAAGTCCCTCCCCGGCTCTCCTGAAGCCCCTTTAGGGACTGAAAGGGGCTCTAAGGTCTCCCCGGAGCCTTCTCTTCTCCAGGCTGAACACCCCCAACTCCCTCAGCCTGTCCTCCCAGCAGAGGGGCTCCAGCCCTCGTAGCATCTTTGTGGCCCCTTTGTCTACCCCATAAAGGAGGTCACACTGGCCTGTATAGATACACCAGGGCATAAACACGGGTGAGGCAAGTGAGCTATTCCAGCTGTAGGGTAATGTTAGCACAAAAACAAATAGCTAAGAACAGGCTGACTGGGAGACCTCTCCTCTTCAAATCACAGTAGCAGGTAGCTCTGTGGGAAAAGTAATCCAAGTTGTGCTGTGTGATCATTGTCTTTCATTGACAGTCAAATAAAATGTAGCGCAATCTTTGAAAATTTGCTTTTTACTTCTATTTTCCCCACTTGGCTTTTGTTGCTGAGGGTGTCCTAGGGGTACATGAAGAAGAAGGTTTGCAGTTGCTTCTCAGGTTGCCTCCTGACTTCTCACAGAGCACCAGAGAGCATTGGTTTTGTACGTTCGGTGACCCAAGAAGCATGACATCTATGAACTGCAACTGGAGGGACCGGCTTGGACCGGCAATTCCAATCTCCCTCGCGCCATGCTGTCCCTAGCCTCCTTCGCGCAGATTATGTTCCCATTTACAAATACTCTTGCCAACTAAATGGAGGCTTCAAAGCAGCTCCTAGTCTCTTGCGCTTTGTGTTTTCTTTTTAAAAAAAAAGACAAATTCTTGCTACTTACCTATCCAGAATTCATCCTCAGGATCTCCAAAACCATCCACATAAGTCTTCCAGTTCTTGTAGAAATCTTGCTTTCCATTTTGACGCCTCAGGAACACCTGCAAACACCACGTGCAAGAAGTGTTATTAACAGACGGCCTTTGACAGAAGGACACTAGCAATGTAGCTTTTACAAACGCAGAGGTTGGCACTGCTGTTCCCCTGCCCTCACCGCCCAAAGCCACAATCTCACTGCAATTGCTCAATTGTACCAAGTCTGTTGAACGTGCCTTGCTTTTTTTCACAGAATGATAGAATCGTCTAGGTTGGAAGGGACCTTTAAGATCATTGAGTCCAACCATCAACCTAACACTGCCAAGTCCACCACTAAACCGTGTCCCTCAGCACCACATCTACCCATCTTTTAAATACCTCCAGGGATGGCGACTCCACCACTTCCCTGGGCAGCCTCTTCCAATGTGTGATAACCCTTTCAGTGAAGGCATTTCTCCTAATATCCAATCTAAACCTCCCTTGGCGTAACTCAGGGCTGTTTCCTCTTGTCCTGTCGCTTGTTACTTGGGAGAAGAGATGGACCCCCACCTCGCTACACCCTCCTTTCAGGGACCTGTAGAGAGCAATAAGGTCTCCCCTCAGCCTCCTTTTCTCCAGGCTGAACACCCCCAGTTCCCTCAGCCACTCCTCATCGGACATGTTCTCCAGACCCCTCACCAGCTCTGTTGCCCTTCTCTGGGCACACTCCAGCACCTCAACGTCTTCCTTGTAGTGAGGGGCCCAAAACTGAACACAACACTCAAGGTGGGGCCTCACCAGTGCCAACTACAGGGGGACGATCACCGCACCAGTCCTGCTGGCCACACTATTCCTGACACAGGCCAGGATGCTGTTGGCCTTCTTGGCCACCTGGGCACACCGCTGGCTCATATTCAGCCGGCTGCCGACCAACAACCCCGGGTCCTTTTCCACCAGGCAGCTTTCCAGCCACTCTGCCCCAAGCCTGTAGTGGTTGTATGGGGTTGTTTCTAAGTCTCTAGTTTATCTACTGGGATCCCAGGCTCCCCAGGGTGACTGGCCATGCAGTTCCTGCTCTCTGCTTTTTGAACAGCCCCTTGCAGTTATTCCTCAGGCAAGACTTCCTGCATCGTCTAGTCTCCTAGCCATGCATTTCTCTAGCTCCTCCTTCCTTTCTGTGCCCTGGGTCCCTCTGACATGTTGAGATTTGAGGACATCAGCACAGAGAGCTGGCATTTTTATTGCCATTCATTTGTTGTCTGGGTGGGATATGTCCCCTGTATAATGGCCTGGGAACCCTGGCCAGCCACCACGCCGTGTGGCTGCTGAACAAACGCTTTCTCTGGCCTGTGCTTTAACCTCCTTCACTGTCTCTCTGATTCAAACAGTGACTCTGCCCTCCTCTCACCTCATTAGCTATTTAGAAGGTACGTATCTGATCTAAGATGGTCATTTCAGCACACCCTATAGCCAGTGGAGAGAAACCAGTGCTGAAACCACTCACATGACCCACCCTTTGGAGACACCTCTCTCTCCTCCAACTACAGAAAGAGCTGGTAACGTTCTAGGCACCTGGGTGTCCTACCTGAGACAAAATTCCCCACGTTTACAGACAGGTCAGCCCTACTCTGATAACAGGGCACTATGAGGGATGTCATAGATGAGCAGGGAGGGGATCTGCTACTCCCGCTCTTAGCACAGGCAGATGCACGCGAGGGTGGTGTGGGCCCTCTCCCTCTTACTCACAATCCATCCGCCCCCGTCCTCGCCCATGTCGCAGAAGACTTGCAGAGGCTGAGCCTTGTCCCCGTTCATGTAAATGGTGTAGAGCCCAGAGGTGGTTTCTCCATTCAGGAGAGCCTGGGAGCAGTCTTTAGGGTAAGGATAGAGAAGACCAGCTGCACACATACAAAAAAAAAGAGAAAGCAGTCCTTAAGAAATCAGAAATTACAAGGAATTTGTTGAATACAGATGACTCATGAAAATCTGTTGTGGCACAGCCAGGTACAGAGCCCAGGAACAGGCTTGTAACTGCTATCCTACTTAAAAAGTTTCACAGTAAACAGCAGATGATGTAAATTTTTCTTTTGAATATGTTTTTGCACATCTGCCTACGCTTTTGGAATGCCAGGTAATTAATTACTCCTTGCTACGATGGGAGTGCATCCTCCAGCTAAATATTTAAATGGCATGAGCTCTGATTACAGCAACTTTTGGGTAAAACCAAATCTACCAATCTCTGATTATGTGACAGAAAAGGGAGGGGGAAATAGAGAGACAGGACTACAACCAAAAATAAATAAATTGGGAATATTTTGCTAGCAAGTATAATATGAAGTATGTTCTAAAACTAGGCTTTGAAAAAAGAAAGCAAACAACAGTTGAAACTACAGGGAAATATTAAGCGTTTCTTTCTGACAACAAGCTAATAGCATCGCTGCAGTCAGAACAATTTCTACCCCCCTAAAAAGCTTTTCTTTTTTTTTCTTTTTAAATTCACTTAAGCCATTAACTTTTTCAGCCAACGGTCTAATAAAGTGATGTTCTAGGTGTGTCCATAGGAGAGTTTTTAAGTGCGGTTGCTCCCTTTCCAGTGTGTTGCCCATCCCTGCCTGCGCCTCAGCTACAGAGAATTTGCATCAACTTCGGGATTTGGAGAAATGCGACTGTCTGCAGGGAGCTACTTCAGTGTTTCCCTCTCGCTAAATAGCACACAAATGCAGGTTTAGATGGAAGGCCAGGCTTAAGCATCTGCCTGAAGGAGGCTGACACTGCGTTCGTATGGGCGAAGGCACCCGTTCAGTCCCTGCTTATGGTCAATTTGCCAAATGTCACCGAAATACACCCAGATTTAATTCTTCTCCTATTTCTGGTTGTAGATTGTGGCCTGTCAGTGGAGTTCACCCTGCTCTACACAAGGAGTGACTGTGAGCAGACTCGGGGCTGTGTGACTTTTATTAGTGCTTCTGTGAGTCCTGGGGCTGAGGTTGGCACAAGCGGCAGAAGGGAGAATGGAAACGGCTGAAGGTCCTGCTGGGTCTGAAAGGCTGGAAACCATCAAAAGCGAGACAAATGAGAGGCAAGGTTTCACAGTAAATACTGAACAACGTCTTTTTTTTAACGTCAGCTGTGAAGTGACCTTCAGAGAACCCAATCTGTTCTTGCATTCAGCTCACCGGAGAGCTGTCCCGTTAGAGCTGGAACGGACACGCCGTGTGGCTTTGAGAAAACCAATCTCAGAAAGAGGAGAAAAAAACCTGCCCAGAAATTCATCTCTTCGGACCACCGGACTGATTTGTGTGCGTGTGTGGTTAGCTTCATTCCCAGCTTAAAATGCTGACTTGTTTTAACAGCTTGCTGTGCAGGAATACAGAGGTAAATCACAGTGTCAGTTTGGCTTTTAAAGGGTAATGTTCCTTTTGATATTTTACACGGGAAAGGCAGGATGTTTCATCAGAGAGACGACTATAGAGGTGATGTGGATGGAAATAAAGAAAAGAATTTCATCCTGCCAGTCCGGGGAAAGCCGATGACACAACAGCTCTGGGGGAAGAGGGACTTTTGCACCGACACTACAAGCAAATGAAGTGCATACTGACAACTGGATTAAAAATCTGTGTCTGCTTATTGCAGAGCTCAGCTCTGTCCTGAGAGCAGTAACGTATATGTTATTTCAGCTGTGCATGTGCTGTAAAGTCCTTACTTGTGGTGAAAATAGTCTGGATCGTTTTGCTCTTCAGGGACCCGCTCAGTGCCTGGAGTTTCACCGTGTACTGGGTAGACGGGCTCAGCTCTGTCAGGCTGTAGGAAGTTATCTCGGGCTTTAGGATTTCTTTCTATGGGGAGGAGAAATAACACAGGGAAATCTCAGCGAGAAAATTGTAATGACCAGAACTGTCACATATTAGTTTGTCACATTATTTTTTGTGTCAATTAATTATGGTATTTTTAACCATCTAAATTACCTAGTACAAAACTGCTATTCCTCTAAGATTTTTATCACACTAACTTTCTTTAGAAGTTTGAGAAAAGTTGCCTGGAAATGAATGTTTACCATCATAATGTATAAGCTGTGTGGTTTAAAAGCAAGCCAGTGTAAACGTTTACATGCCTTGAGCGTACACATTGTATAGATGTCTCTGTGAAACTCATAAAAATTGAGAAGAATCACCCTTTAGGACAAGGAAATGTCATACTCCAGTCTTCAAAAGGCTGTTTTTTCTGTAACTTTAAAAGATGGATTTTCAGTATGCTTAGGGAATTTGCCTTCTTGAAAATCAGAACCCTTTCTGATGCACCAGGCTGGGCATCCAAAATTATCTGCCATTTTTGCTGGTATTCACCTCATTCATATTTAGGCATCTAGTATAACCTAGTCATGTAGGAACACAATACAATTATTGGAGAGCAAGAGGCACTTTCAGAGGCGATTCATCTGCCTCAGACACCTCACTCACACACGCATGGATTCTCCTGAATTTAGAAAGGGAAATCTCATTCTTTGGGGTGTGTGAGTTTATTCCACGATGAAGGTTTGGAATGAGGGAAAACGGTTGCTTGTGCTTTTATCCATATTGTGGAGAGATGACTGTCAAAATTCAGGCTGCAATTGAGCTTCTGTTTCAGGACATAATATAGGAAAGTACTTAAGAAGGTTTTAAATGCATTTATGTTCAAGGTAGCAGTGAAACAGGTTCTTAGTATTTTACCATGTTTAACTTAAGGCACATGATTGTGTTCCTTTGCTGGATGCTTCAGAGCATCTCTACTGCCCAGTTTTGAGGCACAGCCCTTTTAGTTTGGTGACAAGCGCTATACCTTGACTCTGCCATCAATGGACTCGTAGATCAGGAGATAATCTGTGATGGGAGCACGTGGAGGCCTCCAAGTTATCACAGCTGTTTCTGACTGAACCTCAGTGGCACTTAAGTCTCTCGGAGCATCCAGTCCTGAAGGAGACAACAGATCAATTACAATCATACCTATATGGAGTTTAGTAGACAGGCTATGTTATGGGCAGCCTATTAAGACAGGCCAGGAAAGAAAACTTTTTCTCTCCAGAAATTTGAGATTAAAAAATATTTCAACCTAAATTTTGTGTTTAAAAAGTAATTTTCCCATTGGAAGTTTTAAAATAAAGGTATTTATCTAAGTTAAAATATTGGCTTGTCGCAGGCACTTTAGTTTACAAGCAGTTGCATTGACACGTCTTGTGGAACAAAATTGTGCCTTTCATTATTCCACGCAAGAAGACAGATCGGTATTTACATATTCCCAGGAAGAAAAACTTTGGTTCCAATGATGCCTTTTTTGAATAGGAAAACTTTTCATACTTGGTCTGGCTACAGCTTCCCTTCTTCGCTGTAATTCTAACACTGAATGTGTACGGCTCTTGGTTCTCTAGTGAATGCCCTGGCACATCAAGTAACAGTCCGGAAAATGAGAAACGTCCATGATTTCATTGATGCTGATGGAAAGCCATAAGTATGAGACCAACTGGACACCTTCAGCATTGGTACCCTAACATCAGTGCCCAAAGAAGTGCTCCTGCTCTCGTGTTGTGTGAGAATCTGTAGAATTGGTGACAGAAAACCACCTTCTGGATCAGTCACACTACCCTTTCACCAGAGAAAATTTGGTACAAATACTGTCAAAATTCAGGTTTCTAGTGAAAGAAACACAATGTGCTGGCTGACTCTATGGTATTAGAGAAATGTACACCAGGTGGGACTAGGAGAGATGGCAGCTCTCCCTGCAGTGAGGTGGGACATAGCACCTGTAGTAAACTGGGTGGAGAGGGTCTCGCTCTTCTGCGTGTCCTTCAGCGCGTGGATGCTCAGCGTATACTCAGTCGCAGGTCGAAGGCCCTTCAGGTCATACTCCACAGTGTTTCCTGATACCATCTGAGTAACTTCTGGTTCTAAGAAGAAAACACAGAAGAGAACAGGTCCCGGCATTATTCAGACATGTCATGATGTACTCAACTCCATGCTGCACTCACTGTTTTGTTTTTATTTTACTAGGTGGGAGCAAGCACAGAATAGTAAAAACCCGGAGCCCATCTCTTTGCTCTACACCTATGCTAAATCTAAACTAACACCAGAGTCCTTTATCTAAAAGTATTAGCACTCTCTAGTGTTCATATGAATTATAACACCATCTTTTCTTTTCAAGAATATCAGTTATCTCTGTTCATGTTGAGATTGGGAATGCTTAACGAAAATGGTTCTTTTTAAAATGCTTCCAGCGAGGTCTCTCCTTCAAAAAACCGCCCCCTGCCATCCTCCTGGAGTCACATCGCTGCACACATTTCTGAGCATCTCTCTTGAAAGCTGTACCGCTGTCAGCTCCCTGACCCATCACTAACTCTTCTTACCATCCTCGGAAGCGTAGGAGACAACGTAATTATCCACAGCAGCAATCGCTGGCTGCCAGGTTGCCAGAGCTTCAGAGTCTGTGATGTTCACCACTACTAGGCCTGACGGGCTGTCCAGAGCTGAAAGAGAGAGAATAACAGACTGAAGGAATTTGACAAACATCCTCAGCGCTGTGCAACGCTCTGTTGTAAATATATGACATAAAACGCGCAAACACTGCTGCTTGGTGCAGCTTTTATGATCCCCTTTGGAATAGTGGAGCTCTGCAGAAGAGACGTCAGTGCCTATAAAGAGACATCGAATGCCTCCACTGGAAAGGGAGGTCAACGCGTGAGAAGATTAAACACTGGGAACAGACATAACTAACTATGTTCTCAGATCAGTCCTGATATCATCAATCTTAACGGCTCTGTCAGAGCTGACATATTTCTCTCAACGCCCTCAACGCTGGACTGCTTTTTGGAGCAAACTCAAGAGACAGAGCTGGGAAAAATAACTAATGCGACGGCAACTGATAGCCACTGTGACCTTCCACCAGCTTGCCCTGCATGTTTAAAAATAAACCAATCAAACAGTCAGCCAACCATCCTAAATGCCCCCACGTCCACCTTGCTTCCTCATGGCACTCTATTTTGCGCATAGTTTTATGCTCTCCCTGAATTGGGATAGATATCTGCCTCCAGCACGTCTGGAATGGGCTAGAAATTTCATGTTATTATCCGATACTCATCATCTTGTTCCTTGCCTCAGTTCTCTGAGTCCTTGTCAGCCCCCCGAAAAGAATGAATGAATGAGACTGCAGGGGGGGTCAGCAGGAGCACAGCGGACCCTCATTTCTTGCAGGGGTATTTAAAGCTGTATTGAAGAAAAACCAGGAGAGAGAATGTTTTTCTGCGTAGGAGACAGTCTGGAACCTGGGAGATGTGGAGTTTGAGTCCACAACAGAAACTGGTCTGAACTGTTCAGCTGAGCCGGCCCTTTGCTCCCTCATCCGTAAAATGGTATTAATTAAACTTCTGATTTTTTTTTCTGATGTATTAGGACTGTAAATACATGAATTGTCCCTCTCCCACTGCAAGCTGGTTCAGCACTTAGCAAATGGGAGCCTGATTAAACTTACAAGTTCTATACTCATCTGAAACACAAAGACACAAAGAAAGAGTGGGCAAAAAACTTCCTACAGTTTGTGCAGGCAGCAAAAATAGGCTCTTCAGCTCCAGTTCCTGAGTCTCTCCTACAGCACAGACAATGCGTTTGAAAACCTGCTATTTCCTCTTTATGTATTACCTGTTTTCAGAGTGCCAGAGATGGGTTCACTTTCTTCAAAGCCCTTCACAGAGATGATACTAACATTGTAGTCTACACCTGGGACTAATTTCACCAGCTTGGTCCTTGTCTTGCTTCCGTCGACTGTGACAACATTTGGAGTACCTAGGATGAAGCCAAATGCCAAGGGATTAGTGACACAAGACTCCAGTAAATGTTTGAAAGACGTGTTTCAAGTTAAAGACATTATGACCAATAGGGATATACAGGAGGAGTTGAATTTCCCCCAGTTAGTTACAATCACTCAGGAAAAGATACTGCTGCCGTGACACATGAATCTAAGACACTGATTTGTATTCATTCCTAGTGGCATGTAAACAATAAGAAAAAATTAATATTTCTGTTCAGAAAAATGTAATTTTACAAATGAGATGTAAGCTGAAAACACAGCACTCTCTACATGGAAGTTCATACACATGTGAGGACGCAGTTTATACCTGCTTTGTTTCTGGTAATAAAGGCTGGAAGTTCCTCCTTCACCCATCTCATTTTGAATAAAGATATAGTATATATTCTTTTAAGAGGTGCTGTATGTGTGGGTGAGAACTTAGGACACACATTTGTTTCAAATTCTGGGTTTATTCCAGGAAAGTACTTAGACAAGTACTTACAAACCTTATGATTGTGGATTGCTCCTTTGCTTCTGTGGGATCACTATACATTTAAAGTTACATGCGTGCTTACATACTACATTGTCTAAAGGCCTATATCTTTGCTCTTTACTTGCCTTAGTCAGTAGCATGTCGGTAGTATTTGCTCTTCAGCTGTTTCATCTCCTTTCAGAGATGTCCCTAAGTTATGCTAAAAATCTGTTTAAGTATAGGAAGTTGTTCAAGCTGAACACTAAAACAGAGATATAATGGATAGAATGCAACAACATAGGGGAGTACTAAGGGAAATCACTGCCTTGGAAAACTGTTATAACCATGCATTACCATTATTATTTCCAAGGGTCATCTTTTCAAATACGCTTAGCTCATGAAGTGCCTACAAAATAATGAGGCAGTTTGGAAATAAATCCCTATTTAGGAGGCTCAGCGGGAACAGAGATTTTTGTGAATGTAGCCCTATTAGGGCCATTCCAGCATCCAGCTCCGAGCTCGCTCACAAGTCCTGTCCATGGGATGCGGCACACTATGTTCGACAGAAGCTGGCTACTGGGACCGTGTATGCACACCCACATTCCTGGTCAGCAGTTTGATGAAAAAGAGGATGATCTGCGTAAGATCATCTAGGAGATGCACTGAGAGACGGATATCAGCACAACAAACCCTTTCTGCTCTCCCTTCTACCATCTTCCTCCCCACCCCTCCTCACAGTTACCTCCTGTGACAGGGACGTAGGAGATCCGGTAGCTCTCCACGCGGGTGCGAGGGGGTGTCCAGCTGACTGTAGCGGAGTTTTCCGTGATGTCAGAGAAAGAAATTCCCTTGGGAGATCCAACAACTGTCCATGAAGAATAGAGAACAAACACACCACATAGAAGGAAAAGGTAAATCATTTGTTTATCAGTACTTAGTGCTGGAACACCCATTTGTCTTATTCCTCTATCCCGAGAGCTGATGTTTATCAATATTCTGTTCTAAACACCACCAACACTAAACAGTTAACTGTTTATGTTATCGCATACTGATAGAAACAATCTATTTGGTCTAAATTTTCCTTTTTCAGTAACATTACAGTAATGCATAACTTAAAAATACCCCAGACCTACACCTACATATCATGTACACAGAAGTAACAGAGATTTCAGTGCTATAGAAGGGTATGGAGGAATAATTACATTAATGCAATTCTATTACCCAGGAGTCGTTGTATTTATATTCTTTTTTACCCCAGTTTCACTTGGATGATTTTTAGACTTTCAGTTGGGTCTCAGAGTTCTATCTATGACACACAGCAATGGCAGCCCTTAGCAGTGGAGAGATCTCTCTTCCTGAGCATAAGGTTTCTACTATAGGATGCCTAAAGAAAGACCTGGACTCAGCTGCGGAAGTTCATCGAGGGTCCGTCCTCTCAAGAACTGACTGCCTATAACTTCTGTTGCCTTCTAACCAGAAGTGAGAAGATTTTCCTCTTGGAATCTCTATCTGAGACCATGATTTTTCTTAGGTACATTCAAGTACAGCCATCATGAGGAAGGCATCATTGTGGTTCCGCTGCAGCTGTTTGTCATACAACGCAGCCTTTCCCTGTATAAACCTCAGCATTACATTTGCCCATGTAAGTTAGGTCAGTAAGCTGGGCAAACAAAGCCCAAGTTTTGCCAAAACGATCCAATTTTAAGATGCAAACCAACACCTATCTGAAACATTCCAGTGAAAGGCTTAATTAAGCTACTGCAAAACAAGCACGGAAAGGGCTTCTGGAAGGACGTGGTAAAGAGACCTGCAACTTCAAAGTTTACATTGAGCATCTCACATCCAATTTGCTTTTTTGACTGTAACCAAAACAACTCTGACACGTGTTAAAAAAATAAACAGCCCACACAGGGTAGGCCATTAGCACAAAGAGGAGAGATACCAAACATCAGCCACATTAAGAGCGGTGGAGACGGGCTGAGGGCAGGCGGAGGGGGGCAAGAGGAGAAAAAAAGGGACTGTGCTTGAAATAGTTTGGAAAGAACGCGTCTGCGGGAAAGAAGTCAGTGGGCTGTTTGTTCCATGTGTCCCCAAAGTTCTAGCAGCAATGCACTAAATCAAGTGAAAGGCAAGGAAAGAAAAACAACTGAGCTCTCAAGGGAAATGTAAATTATTCCTCTGGAGCTCACTAGACACGTTGGGTTTGTGGGGTTTGCTCTGATGGAAAAGCCAAAGAAAGAAAAGAATTAAAGATAATGAAGAAAGCAAGGTGGGGTTAGTAAAGCTACATCGCACACATAGTTGCTACTTATTTAGGTACAGTCTGAAGGAAAAAGAAGAGTGTAAAGAAAACCTGGGAAAGACAGAGAAGTGAAAATCACATTGATTTTGTTTCACATTGTAGGTGCTCTTAGTGACCGGTGAAAAGTGCTAATGATGACTCCAGAGGCCAAAGAGAAGGACCAGCACTCGGTTTTCATACACACGGGGAATTTCAGCCTTTCCCTGAAAATAAAGTACTCAGTCCATCCCACTTGGACTCTGCTGTGCACATTTCCATGGGCTTCGTGCTTGTTGTCTGTACCACCTGAACTGCTGTGTAAGAAACGGTAGTAAGAACAGCCTTGACTACATGAGACTTTCCCATCCCCACCTACGGCTGTTTTCCTAGGAGCAAATCTGGCAAAGAAAGTACAATGGACCATCAGAGCAAGCACCAGTCCCGACATGAGTCCCAAAGATGTAAGAGAGTGGTACCTTTGAGCACAGGGAAATGAAAAAGGAGCAAATGAAACCATCTTCTTGAGCGACCTGAAAGCTAAAATTAAGCAGGCATAAAAAATGGCCAGCGTGCTTCTGTCTTGTCACTCATAAAAACAACTCAGTTCATCTGTTGGGTAGACACAGGTAATTAGCATTATCCTCCAGCATCTTTCCCCATTAGTTGTATGAGAGACAGAGAACTTTTTTGTGAGGTTGCTAAAGCACCCATGATACCTGAGTAGTTGCTATTCTTTGGGGATTTTTGGCTAAAAAATTGTTGTTTCATTACTATCCGACTATAGGAGTACGTTCACTGGCTTTCTTCTCCTAAGCAACAGGAAGCATCAGGTTGCATTTATGTATAAAGAGCAAGTGAGGTGTTTTGTGACCCTCTCAGATGAAAAATGCTGTCACAGTGTGACAAAAAACCACAAGAAGAAGAGGAAAGCAGCAGCATGAGACCCACACTTCCTACCAAGGATATTAAGTGGCACATCGCCTTGTTGCGGTCTCCCAGTGAGGGCTGAATTGCACCTTAACAGACATTATACAGATGAATTTCCAAAAGACACCGACTGAGAGCAGCAATGGACAAACTCCATTGTGCCAACTTGCACACTGCAGATCCGTACGATGCTGCCTTGCACTACAGTGATTTCATAATTAATGTTTTCTATCACAGCAAAATTGATGAGAGTAAAATGACAGACAGATGCATACGGTAGTGAGAGTCAATACTGTCATCACCGCAAAGAGGACAACCTTTTAAAAACATTATCATCAGCAATTCTGGGGGAAAAATACTGCTGTTCACTTGTATGTGAATAAATAACAGAGAAAGAACTACTTGTGATGGGTGTGGGAAGATATGACTTTATTGTCAACTCAGTGGTTGACAACTCAACTGCCCACTAGTTTCAGACCAGGTTCCTGGTGTGATGGGAGCAAGGAAGATCATCTCAGCCTCCGGGCAAGTTACCAGCTGCAGTACCAGACAAGCTACATAGAGAAAATGGCAAATACCAGTCCTACTCATCCTTTCCATATCCAAAGCCCATGGCTGTCACTAGATCAACTTGCTGACTTCTTCTTAAAAGAGAAAGAAGGAAAGGAAACCACAGAGGAGGACTAGGCACCAAAAGGTGAGCACTGCAAGATCCTTCCTCCCCCTCCTTCCTCACGGGGGCAGGCGGATTGCTGTGCAGAGAGGTCAGACCCTCAGAGAGGATTGCTTGGCAATGCTCAAACCCGCCTCCCTCAACTGCACCAGTTACACCAGTTGAGGACCTGACCCCTGAAGGCTGCCGTTGTGTACGCGAGGGTACGTGCCCACATAGGGAGAAGGGGGAAGCTGTGAGTGATAAACACAGAGAAGGATTTTCAACCTAGATTATTTTGCTGCCTTCATTTTCATGGTAGTGTTTGGTACAGGCTTGCTGGTCTATTTGCTAGCTTTGTCCCAACTGTTATTTTACCATCTCCTCTACTAAATTAAATAGCTAATTTATTCCTTGTTCACTTGTAACTTGTACACAGGCCAGAATAAAGCAAGGCTGAATATAAGCCTGTCTGAGCTACCCCCTTCAAGGACAGAAACATTTCTTTGCTACCAGACTAGAAATGCTATAAATATACATATGTTTGTCTAATAATCAACTCCTAAAAAAGAAATTGGTTGGGTGCCTTGGTGGCCCAGCTACCCAATGTGATGTGACCTGCAGTCCGAATTATTTAGCTGGATTTTTGTGGCTCCAGCTCTATTATCAATTATCCATGGGCTATTTACATCTGACAAACATCTTTTGGGCTATTGGCTTCAGTAGGTGACATGTGCTAAATCTCCCCGAGAGAACTGAATAAGAACGTAGTCATGAGGAAAATGATAACTCTCAGTGGTTTACCATAAATATCCTGGAAGTCAGTGAAAATGGGGACATGCCGCTAACAAGCGCAGTTGACTTTAAACATCCCTCTCCGTTATGAGTCAACCCGCCTGAGCCTGGAGAAAGGTGGTTTGTGATGGATGCATGTTCTGCTTCATGTAAATGTCTGGGTGAGTGTATATACGCCCTCGCTGTTTATTCAAGGGATGTGACGGCCATCAGTGGAGCCGGTCAGCAATGTGCCTTTCCACGCTAACAACTGGCACGACGGACATTAAGGTGAATCATGAGGCCACGCTATTTCAGGGAAAGCTGTTCAATACTGAGTTATTATTGTTCCTTTTCTGCGTGTTGCCTGGAGTACACTGCTATAGCTCAGCAAATGTCTCTTTTATGCATTTCTGTTGGCTTCCTCACACGCTGAATTTACCTGTCCCCTTCTCATTCCCCTACTCCTGGAATTAGATGGAGTTGAAACTATTATGTTTTCATATCAGCAAGCTCAAAATTTTTAAAAGAGAGAATCTGGGTCACAGGAACATTGCTTCATTTGCTTTAGATTTAAATATGTTTCAAAATGAAACCATAATCTTGGTGGAAAAAAATGGAAAGCTTCATTGAAAAGTACCAAAATTCAGTGCTTCAAATTATGAACCTTTTTTTGTTTAAGTTAATCTCAGGAGTTCAACCTAAGCCTTGAGAACTTCTTATTTGACTAATACCTGCTTATTTTCGTAGAAAAATAATATTTTTCTATTTATTAAATATTATTAAATATTCCAGTTACAATTAGCAAAAACTTCCTTTTTCTCCCTGGCCCTGAGAAAACAAGGCTCTGTCCTGGGGGAGATTTTTCAGAAACATATAAAGGTTTAGGCTAACTTCAGACAGCAGACATTTGCCGTTATGTTTACAATGTTTCTTCATTAGTGTGAGACTATGAAAGGCAAGGACTGCAGCCTTGTGGAGTTGGCACGCTGCAATTGAGGATTAAGGCCTTGGTATTTTTAAAACAAAATGGCATGAATTGGCAATCATAACTGCATCTTTTCTTCCGGATGATTTTACCTGGATAAGTCACTAAGCTAATTTACATCAGAATTTTTGACACACAAGAATGAGAAGATAAAGCAACTTCTGCTGAGGGAGTTCAAAGCTTTGATTTTGCAAGAAACTCAAGTTTATTTTGAATTATTGAGCACATGTTGCTCCTGGTAAGATCAGTCTAAGTTAGTGGTGCTTAGTCCTTTGCTGATCAAGCCATAAATAAACTTCTCACTAGCTCTGGTAAATTCATTTTGTCATACCTCTTTTCTAGGGAGGTAAATTGTCACGGAGTGCCGATATGTGATTAGTCCTAGGAAGTCACTGAAAAAGGCTCATACAGAGACAATATTTCTCGACTCTCAAAGCCAACTGCTAGACTCTGCTCCCTAATTCCAGATCATGAAAGTAATTAAATACAACCATATTAAATAGGCAGTGATGAAGCTAAGGAATCTGAGATGATTGATTATAAATAACTACACCCCACTGAACCACTAACGTGGATAAGGGGTGTGCAGGAGATCAGTCGAACACCTCGGTGACAGCCCAAGCTGGCTATGAATAGAAGAGATGCTGAAAGAAACAGGCAACATGTTACGCTATTCCTACTGCGAAGACAATACCTGTGGTTGCTACTGCATTTACGGGTTGGGAACGCCGTCCACTGCTAACTCCATAGAGCTCAATTTCATATTCAGTACCCTCTTTCAGCCCTGTCATATCCTGGGTGCGCTCATGGCCTGGTACTATTAGTTCCAGGGGATCAGATTTCCTTTTGGTATCCCGGATTTTTAGAACAAAACTGTCGAAAACCCCATCGTCTGCAGTCCAGGACAGATGGAATCCATCTGGAGTAGCATCTGAAACCAGAAGGTTGTCGACCTCGGGTTCTGCTTCTAAAAAAGGAGAAGATAGCAGTAGGGAAAAGATGATTTTTTTTTAACCAGCTCATTAGAGACCTGCCTGAGGTCTGGATATAGCACACTGCAAGAATCCAACCACAGTTCAAAGAAATGGGAAACAATCTGCCAGCTATTGAGATAAATAAATAATAAAAAAAGAATATTAGTATTACACACATACTGAAGAAGATACATGTGAGTGTGTGCAGGCCCATTCAAACTTTCACTCTTTAATAGCAAGTCCACTGCACGGACATACCCCATTTGCCTCTGACATGCAAAGTTACACATGCTCGACGGAAGTTTCATGTGCATTTCTCCCTTGCTACCTATGGGAAACCTTTACATACCATACAAACGAGCTCTTGTTACAGAACCGCAGGCATGCCTGTAACATGGTCAGGTCCCTCTCTGTTAGGAGGACAACATAGAAGCCCCTTGAGAGAGTCTCTTTCTTCATGCAAAACCCTTATTTCATGCACTTCTGCCATCTGTGATGCTTCTGATCAGATGAATCCTTTACTTTGATATTAATCAAATGGTGAAGCAGCACAGGGGAATCACGAAAATTCATATCCCTTAAACAGCACACTTACATCCAAATGCAAGACCTACTGCCTTTAGTGAAAGAACCCATTCAAGAAGACCCCAGGAGCTGTAAGTTATGAATGACCTGCAAAATAAGTTTAGCTCAGTATGGTCAGGCATCGTTATCTACAGAAATGCTACTGGAGCGGTTACTGCCTCACAGCATCTCCAATGCACTTCTTTCTTCCACAGAAAGACATTCCTATTTATTTTCTAGCAAACACCCCATCAGGTCACCCCCAGCTTTACTGCTGCACAGTCAGCAACGTGGAAATGAGACTTGATGGTTATGGGGCCAGAGAATAAGTCTGCAATGATTTTTCAAGAGAGCTCAAATGCTGCTGGGAAACAGCAGCTATGATGAGGCTGAAGACGTGAGCTAAGGCTTTCTGGAGAGAGATGCCAACTTCATGGGTGGCAATAATGGCACTCAATGGTCTGCGGGTAGAACCCACACAGAGAGTGAAAGGAAGGAGGCCATGGGCAAGAAAAAACAGTATGACTCTTCCTGCAGGTCCTGTTGGTTGGCGAGTTGGAGAATGCTGATGTGCCCCACAGCTGTTAACGAGACGACCTCCCGCATGCAGCCATTTTTCTTTCAAGATTTCAGTTAGAAGTATCTGCATGACCATACCAGAAACTTTCACCCCTCAACCCATGACATGCGCCTCTACAGGATCCCTCATAAAGACAGAAGGGAAACACCAAGTTAAAAGGAACAGAGTTTCACTGGTGGACCCATCGTAAATCAGGAGGAGTTATGTGTAGCCACGATGCAGAAAAGGATGCAAAAGCCAGGGTTTGCTTTGCAAATGGATTGCATAAAACATCTTCCATGTGAGAAGAAAAGCAAGAAGGAAAGGGTGGAAGAGAACAATTTGTTCACATTAAAATACCTGTAACAGCCACAGTGCTCAGGGGCTTTGTTTGGTGCCCCTTGGCAAAACCATAAAGCATAACCTCATAGCCAATGCCAGTAATAAGGCCTTTAAGCTTCAGTTGCCGCTGGGCTCCCGTAAGGAGGAACTCCTGTGGGTCCAGCAGCTTGCCAGAATCCACCACGACTACTAGAAAGTTGTCAAAGGCATTCTCCGATGCCATCCACGACACTGTAAACCCGTAAGGGTTAATATCAGAGACAGTTAGGTTTTCCAGTGGGGGCATGGCCTCTAAAAGAAGGGAAGGTGCAAAAACATACAAAAAAAAAGAAGCGAAAAACATTGTAAATTAGAAAGTGTCACAGATTCCACCAAACATAAATCACATTTTTCCCCAAAGTATGGATTTAACAGAAGTGCATAGCCAGGACCACAAGACTTGGATTTTCAATGGAGCCTCCAGAATTCAATGCTCAATTCTTGATTTTCATTAAGGGTGTCTCAGCACCTCCTATCACAAGCTCCATTGAAATTCCTCCCGAGCTCACTGCGTAAGCACATTTCTCCTGTTACACATGCACTGAAAGACAGTTACAACCAAAACTGTTTTAGAAATGCTCTGCATAAGGCTTTTCTTTCCTTCCACTTGTGCCCACCATCAGTGCTTTAGGGACAAGTCTCAACTTCGGCATCCACAATTCCTGTATTTTGCTTGTTTAGCTCTCTACTTCACACGAGTATCTCCAGCTTTTCTTTTCAATGGTGGAGGGGTCAGACATGCCACAAGGACTGCCAGAAGCAGGACACAGACCAGTCAGGGTCATAGCCAGTGCAAGCACTAAATACTTGCAAGATTGGGTTTTCGCAGGGGATAGGAGGGAAGGCAGAGTTAGCCTGGCTAAGGGCAGGGGCTAGTGACTGCAGAACAGGGCAATAATCTGTCCACAGAGCTTCACAGGCAGCTGCTAGTGTGGTATGTTGACAACTTAAAGAAATTCCAGTGAAGGGTCTTTTTTTTTTTTTTTTCACATCAGCATGACATTTGTCAAAGTTTGGAAGCTGCGGATCAACTCCTTAAAACTTTCCCACCGAGTCTCTGAAACAAACCAAAGGCCAAATTTTCACAAGAGTTTCTCAGTGTGTTTTGCTCACTCAAAACCTGACAAGTCAAATAGGAAGATCAACTGGCTCTGCTAAGCCCTGGCCTTCATCCTGGATCCCAGGAATCGCTAGTATTTCGCTAAATTATTTGACAAACCTTTCTTTGTTGTCTCAGGAGTGAACTCATCTGATCTTCCGATCCCTCAAATTCCACTCACTTCAGAAAATGCCAGTTAGTTAAACACAGAACTTTCTCTGGGAACGGGATTTGGGTTTGGTTTTGACATTTCACAACTGCTGAAATGGATGTTCTGTTAGAATTTGGCATGAAAATTCCCCCCTAAGATTTTAGAATTTGGAAGTCCTTATGTTTTGATGTTTACATGTTTGGGTGCCAGAGATTCAGCTCAAATTTACTCAATTTGGAGACACTTTTGCAGCTGACTTGCTTCTAATCAAGCAACCCCTCAAAGAGTCACATTTTGGTTTGGTTTGTGGGAGGGTCGGTAAACAAATTAAGAGCCCAAAATGCTGAAATTCTTTTCCCGGGAGGTGTTGAGTGACACCAGCACACTAAACCCAGCAGGTTTAAGTGAATTGCTGGCGCATCCTTCTGCTGTACAGCGCCACGTGTTTACCGAGCTGTGGGAAGCTTCCTCTCAAAATACCAATGCCCATGGTTTATTTTCAAAAAGGAATCATTTGTGCTCCGGTGGAGCAAACGAGTGGGGATTTGGAAAGCTGAGTTACTTCTGACGATGTGATGGAACGTCACAAAGGGGCAGATCAGAGCTGGTGCAAAACCCAACCACATGCCTTAAGGAAAATGATAACGAACATTGCCCTTCCCAGACACTGACAGCCCAGCCCAGATGCCATGAGCGAGGTTGCTACTGCAACTGGTGTTCCCACTGCACGTTGATGAAGAGAGGAGAAAGAGGAAAAGGCCTCAGTTTCTCCACTCATCCTATTGAAGGCGTCCCTATGTCTGTGGGACAAGCCCTAGTAGCACGTACTGGCCACATAATACACAGAAGGTGAATCCTGTGGGATTTATTTGATCACCCAGGAGGCATGTGATGGACAACAGATCCCAGCCAAAATTTGGCCAAAATATTCAGACATAAGGGATGTGTTGAGGGGACATCAGAGGAGAGGAGGTGCTCTAAAATCCAGTCCTCTCTGGAACTTTCAGATGCAACTACTGAATATTAGGTAGATTTCCCCCTCAAACTTCAGGAGTTAAAAAAGATTATTACACATGGGAGAAAGACTCCAGAGGGCTTTTAACTCACTTTAAACTAGTACTCCTCCTAGATTTTTTTTTTTAAGGTCAACCTGACTGGTCTGACCCATCCTTGCACGAAGTTCACAAACAAAACCATTGATGCTGGACAAGATATTCAGTGCTGTAGAGAGGGTTTTTTTTGTTTTGTTTTTTGGTTGTTATTTTTTTTTTAATCCATGCTGGAATAGATATTTTCATAAGCCAATAAATAGACTCCAAACCTTTAAGTGGGTACCTGTCATGACAAAAGCAGTGAGGGGCTCTGTGTGAACACCTGCACTGGTGGTCCCCTTAATGTTAATGTCATAGCCAGTGTAATCTAGCAGGCCTGAGATGTGGGCGCTGCGAGCACCTCCCGACACCGTAAGCTCCTGAGGTTCGTGTGCCGCATAGGAATCTCTAACGTGTATAACAAACTTGGCAAAAGGCCCATCTCTTGTGGTCCACGAGAGGTTGAAGCTGTCGGGGGTAACGTTTGTGAGTGTGAGCGTGCCCAGCTGTGGCTCAGCCTCTGAAGGAGAAAGGAACACAGGTGAAGAGACAAGCGTTACTCCGGGGGCTGGGGGAATTAGCAGTGGAGGTTTAGAGATGATTAAAGATAAGGCTGAATGTTTTAGCCTTGCCTTGCAGTGGTTGAAGACAAAAAGAAAAAAAAAAAGAGTGCAAGAGTTACTTTGTAAGGTTTTGGAAAGAAGCCACTGAAATTAGTGCTGACTCTAAATTTATGTTTTCATTTAATTTTCTTAAAAACTCTCCATTTTCCCAATGAAATGTGAGCCTGATTTACACAAGCGCCAACAGCGTACAGTCCTGTGGTAAAACCACAGAAGTCACAGGAACTTTGCACTGGGAATTTGATGGGAATACAAACCCAGAGCAATTCCAAAGTAGATAAAGTAGGATTCAGGCAGGAATTAGGGGAGTCCAAAACAGACATCCTTGAATTCCCAGTTCAGCCTCTGTTTAGTGTTTCTGTTGCCTGGAGTTGTAGGTACTTTTATTTTTGGACCCTGAAGTTTATGAGGGGTTTCAGTCCTAACAGTGATTATCTCAGCACTAATCTCAAGCCAAAACCTCCCTGGACTCCGCAGATCAGGTGTTCCTCATCCTCTGACGAGGCACAATCAGAGAATATCTAATAGACTGAACAAAACCCCCCATAACACTGCTGTTGCTCTCCTTTCTGACTGTGCAGTGGTCAGGGCACTTCTTTAAGAAGTAAAGACTTTCCTTTTCTGCTAGAGGAAATTCAAAATCACATCTCTCCCTTGCCCGGGGAGAAACTTGGCCTTCAGGCTACAGGAGGAGGAGAGCTCCTCACCCGTCCTGTTTTAAAGCTATTCCGTTTAGCATAAAACCATTAAAGCTTCGTTAGAGCACAGAGAGAGCACAGACGTGACCCAGCAGTCAGGTGGTCAGAGAATCCCATGTCTCCTCTCCGAGATGATTTTCTATTTTTTCTCTTGCCAATTGAGTATAAACCAAGAACACCTTGGGAACGCAGCCAGTGAGATACAGGAAAATAACTACGTAAGTGATTCATGCTGGGAGAAAAAGTAGGAAAGACGTATCCCACCAACAAAGAGAACAGTGAAAGAATGAAATCCTTTTCTTAACTGAAATATGAACTGCTGCAAGATGTTCCAACTTTTACTCCCGTCCCTTATTGCAAGACTTTTAAAAATAATAGTCCGCCTTCTTCTCTGGAAATGTCTAGGAACAGGTGAATCCAAGTGGCCCCAATTAAGGACACATGCTGTTGTCATGCTGTCAACCAGTGACCATCAATGCCTTCATGGCTGACAGTGAAGATGTCACCATGTAAGCATGGTACTTCCAAAGACAGGGGAGGAGATGAGAAAATATCCACAAAGCAAACAGGCGTGGGTGCAGAACCCAGTGAAACCGAGCATGGAGCCACCAGCCCCGCATGCAGTCAGAGGACAAATGGATCCTTTCCAGTCTCATCCTGAAACGGGCGCATTCCTTCACATGCCACTTGCATCCAGTCAGGCACGTTCACATCATGAGACCCAGACTCCAAAGAACACCGCATGCAAAATAAGTTGAAATTATCTCTTCAGGCAAATCTTAGTGATCTTCCGCCATCCTGGAATCACCATCACCACAGGAAAAGCTCTGACATCCAGTGAAACAAGACAGGTCTTAGGGCCTCAAAGGTAGCAATGCAAGTGACAGAGTGGTGGGCTGACCATCAAGAAAAGGTGAACTTGCTTTTTGAGCCCTGCTCTCTGCTGGGAACGCGTGGAAACGCTAGGCAGAGAAGAACATCACAACCAGCGCAAGGCAGCCAGACCACTCCATGCAGCTTTGGTTGGTCACTCAGCATGCTGAATGAAACTCCCCCAAGAGGTACAAATGTCTTGGAAGACATTTGGGTTTAAGAACAAAGAACCAAAGTGGCATGCAGGTGCCTCTCCAGGCTGATAAAGGCATGAAGGCCTCCCACCCACAACAAAGCAAGTGAGGATGGGATGAACAAGAACTTTATTCCAGATCAAGTGCAAAGATACTCTATGAAAAATGCTAACTATCTGGAGCAAGTCAATTATATATACACAGAACTTGCAGATAAGTGTATATATAAGGAAACCAATCATGGTTTGCTACTGGCTCCCTTAATGCTGGGGGCACTTTTTCAGCCTTTTCCATAGTCTCAGATCTCCGTTTTTCCAAGCGCTCTCAAGCCCAGCTTCTTTCAGCCTCCCCTCATAGCCATCTCCCTATAATTTACCAAAGGAACGATGATGAGTTGGAGCCATGTTTTAGAGCAGTTCGGTGGACAGCAAAAGAAAGAAGAGAAAAAAGCAAACCTGGAAGGTGAAACAGTGAAATACCTGTGGTTGCCAGTGCTGTCAAGGTCTGACCACCTTGCCCATCAATTACACCATGGAGTTGGACAGTGTAATTAGTGGCAGCTTTGAGGTTGGTGACTACATAGCGCCGGGAGGCCCCTGGCACTGTGTGCACCAGGGAGTCCAAAGGGAAGTCAGAGTTTCTGACTTCTAGAATAAAATGGTCAAAGGCATTGTCCTGCGCTTCCCACGTGAGTGACATGCTGTCTGAGGTAGCATTTGATACAGTGAGTTTGCTAAGGAGAGGTTCCTCTACTACAGGAAGAAAAACAAATGGAAATGTATTGCAATTATTAAAACCCAAAGCAACAAAATAATATAATACAGAAGTTTGAGTTCATATGAGCCACAGGTCACAAAAATCATCTAGCCTTGTGCTTCTCAATGTTTTCCATACCACAACCCCTGCAGTCACCCTGCCCATGTTACTCATGGTCCAGTGAGGATATTCACAATGTGCTGGTGCTAGAAACTGCAACTCCGTATTATCTGATCACTGAAATTTGATATTCTGTTTAATGCCATTGACCACGTTAATCTATTGCTATGACAACTTTTCCTAAGATCACATCAGCAGGCAGAATTGCTAGAGATATTAAATGATCACAACATGAGCTATTATCTGCCTACTATGAGAGTGCACCTTTTGCTTCCATAATGTCTCCTTCCACTTTCATACTGTAATTGGCTAGAGCATATCGGACGTTTGACTTCCCGGTCTTTTCTGAAAAACTGTCAACTGTAAAACCTCAAGATGCATAATGTGCCAACAATTAAATGCCTTCCTATTTCATTCACATCATCAAGTCAAATGGACTCTTTCAATCTCTCATCCCACGTAAACTGAATTCTGAAGCTGAATTTAAGCAACGCATCTGCCTTGTAGGAGTCTGCTGTCACAGACTGATATGTGCCTGAAATCTGTTTAGCGAATCAGGATAAAAACTGTATCTGGAAATCAGCTTATCTGAGAGAAATAGTGTCTCCTCTATGCTGTGTGACAGATGCCAACACAGGCTGCAAGGCTAACGTAATGAACCATCTCCCATTTCTTGGGAAATGTCTTTTGCTTCTCATCTGTGTCAGAGGTTGCCCTAACCTTAATGTTTGGACAAGAGCAAACTTGTCATGTGAATGAAATCACTTCACGGTGCGACTGACTGACTTTGCTGTATGTGACAGTGGATTAACATTCACAGTTCAAAACGTCTCCGGAAGGTCTTCCTTAGAAGGTGTCAAACAATGAGGTAGAGGATTTGGTAATGGGCAGAGCGATGGGGTAGCTGAGGGCAGGGACAGGGGCACAACCTGTAAGGAAGAGTTAGAAGAAAGCAGAGTTAGCATTGAGGTAGGTTTTATGTACCTGTTGTAGCTGCAGCACTTATTGCCTGCGTGCGGAAACCACGAGAGATTCCATAGAGGTAGACAATAAAATCAGTGCTGGGGGAAAGCCCTGAGATATGAGCAGTTCTCGAATTGCCTGAGATGTTGAACTCCATGGGCTCCAGCAACCTGTTAGAATCAATAATTTCAATAGTAAAGACGTCGAAGTCCCCATTGGCGGTTGTCCAAGAAAGGTTGAAGCTTTCAGGAGTAATGTCGGAAACGGTTAGCTCACCAACTTCTGGGTGCGCTCCTGAGGAGGGAAACAACATTGGTCAGAAGGGAACAGCCCTGAACCTCCTCCTGCTCAGAAATGCCGTGCTTCTCCGGGCTCATGCTGGCAGCAATCCAAGCTGCCGTTGGAGAACAGGGTTTGAGTAAAAGCTTGCTACAAGCAGACAGGTACTAAGGTAAAGAAATCAAATTAAAGCATCTCAAAATGTTAAATAAGAAAAAAAGAAGGAAAAAAAAAAAAGGAAAAACAAGCTTCTAAGCTATGGCTACTTCCTTTTATCGCCAGGAGCAACCGTGTGTCTTCGAGGTCCGAGCATGAAAGCAGATGCAAAAGAACTTTTCTGAATGTCCCTAGGGCATTTGGAAAAGTCAGCTTCCAGTTTTAGGAGAAGCTAAAACTAGAGCTACTTCTTTATCCAAAGGAAAAGTTTGTGGGTTTTTTGCTTTTCTACTTTCCCTTTCAGCTCAAGCCTGTGAAAGCTGGCATGTACTTTTGGAGCTGGAGCCAAAATGCAAAGCAGTGATAGCTGCCTTGGGGTTTCTTCCTCTCTGTAGACATCCCTGACGTGTTACAGGAAGGCTCAGAAAATTCTGACAATTGGAAGTCCCCAGAAGGGAAAATTTTGAAAAGCCGGGTGCTGAGCATGACCCAGAAAGGAAGGGAAAACCTCGGCGGGGCATCTTCAGCTGTTTTCATTAAGTTAGTGAAAACAGAGCACATTGCATATTTAGGCAGGACACCCATGATGTCTGTTTTCTTGTTTGTCTCCGTAGAGCCTCCTTTGTCCAGCCACATTTGTCTGTTTTCAGTGGGCAATCTGCTGCCAGCTCACACTCGGGACTCTCAAAGCACAGGGCTTCTAGCCTGCAGCGGGACGCAGCCCAACGCAAGCGCCGCGTGCCAGACACATTTCTACCTAAGCCAGGCAGCTTAAAGCGTTACTGAAACAAGCAGGCTCTATTATGTTTAATGTTTTAATTCTATTTAGTTCTTATGTGTACTTTTATTCCCTTCTGTGCTGGGTAACGTGTTTGGGGAAATCAAATACGAGCAACCTTTGGCCATCTCACAATCACTGGAGGTTGCAAAGGTCTGTAAGGAAGCCCAGAGGCAGCAGATATTGCCTACGAGAAATTACCTGAAGGAAGAGCCACTGGTGACCCTTTATTGCCAATTAATTCATACCCTGTTCATTACCAATGATCATAACACCTGGAAGAGTCAGTGAGCCATACAGAAAAGACATAAGTATATATTTACTTCTCACAGTCAAAGCTCATGATAAGCTCTCATTTAAAACTGTAGTCTTTCACAAGATCAGCCAGAAAATTACTTTTGTGGCTCTTGATTAGTTTCATGCATCCTTCTGACAGCACAGGGCTTACCTTCCTTCTTCCAGGTCAGTTTTATGCCAGGGTAGTTCTGCTGAATTTGGTCTTCTTGCATTATATCTTTTCCAGACCAATCAGACTGTTTACCAACCTTATGTGGCTTAATACATGATACTACTCCTGGCAGGAATTCATTTGTGTTCTTTTCTACATATAGAAGGTGGCTGTCCTTGCCCTGGAGACAGATGCACATACTATACTCCTGAGTTTGTATTTACACAGAAGCTGGTGCGTAGTTTCACAGGTAGCTTCTGCAGGGTAAAAGCTAAAAATGCTCTCGGGCTTTGCTTATCTGCATGATAAAGAACAGATTTCTGTAATGTTACATCGCAACTTGGGCTCTCACGAGCATGTACAACAATCAGATGAGTTTTGCTGTTAGTGTCAACCAGCAGAGAAGTGAGTAAAGGGAACAAAACAACCCTTCTGAGGTGTCGGGGGGGAAAGCATTCCTAAAAGCGAAGGGCTCCACGGGGGCACTGAGACTCTTATTGGAAAGTCTGCTCATGAGACATTCCCGTGCCAGAGATGTTCAGCCAAGCTCCAGTGAGTTCAGTGCACCCCATGCAAAGCCCAGCAAGTGAGCAAGCTTTGCCGAGCGGCTGCAATAGCCCTGGCTCACATCCCTGGCTGAAAGAAAGGCAGCCTGAGACTGGATGAGCCACTCGAAGAGATACCTGTCATGGTTTCAACAGAAAGAGGTTTGGTCCTGTAGCCTTGAATCACACCCTGAAGTGTGATGTTATAAGGTGTGTTGGCCTTGAGGCCTGTAACGTTGATAAAGCGCAGTCCGCCTGGGACTGTGATATTCCGGCTTTCTTCGGGATTGTCAGACTCCTGCACCTGAAGGATAAAGTTCTCATAGGCCCCATCGGCTGCTGTCCAGGTGAGCTGGAAACCATCCCAGCCAGGCTCTGATACTGATAATTTTCCAAGCTCAGGTTCCTCCTCTGAATAAGGACAGAGAGTCAATCAGTTACTCAGATTACAGAGCAGTGGTGATGTTCCACGTTAATGAATTTCATTTGTAATCAGTGACACGGAGGTGCACACTCACACTTACATCCTCCGCTGCCTCAGATAACTCGTAAAGTCTCTTGAGAGACGAGGCAAAACAGAACATTAAGAAAAGAACTGTAGTATTAATAACCACATTAATACTAAAGGACTGCTTATAGAAAGCAGCTTATAGACCATCTTAAAGCTGCAAGTGTTTTGTCACCATTAATTACAACTCCCTATGAGACAAGTAAGTCTTACTACAACCACTTTACTGCACTACTAATAACTCAGTGTTTGCCATTATGAAGCGACTGTGAATACTGCACTAGTGCCTGTTGTAACGGTAGGAAGACACTGAGTTTAGAGTACTTGGGATTCAGATGTTTATGTTTTTAATTATGTCCACAAGAAGGACGCTATTTATTGTTCCAAGCTATTTTTAATCCAAAACAATAAAGAAGGGGAAAATTCCTCCATGTCTGCATGCCTTCAGTTTAATGGGTTTGTGTTCCTTATATGACATTATTCTGTCCACAAAACCTTCCTGGAGGCAGAGAAGCTGGGATTTTCAGAGTTACTGATATTCATCTCAAATTGAAATCTGCATTCACAGAAATCAACATTCTCAAAAGCCATCACCGGGGTGGCCAAGGAAGTTAGGAATGATCAGAGCTAACTCTCTGATGCTGTTAAATCTGAAAGTTTAGGTCATTTTCTCAGCAAGAATAGAAAGTCCTCTGTTACAGAGGAAATACAAGTGATTCCTTAAAATTAGTAGTCATATGGGAAAATGACAGAATAATACCTGGGTTTTTTTCTACATGAAAAATCCTGCTATATGGTCTATCATTGGCCTGTGGACTGCAATGACTTTCTAGCACTTTTCTTATTTACTTGCCTTGTCGACACATAAGCATTATAATAAGAGGGTCTAGTTGAATAATCCCAATCTGCACAACTAAGAATTTGTAAGAAACGATGCAGGAGGGAAATGGATTTGATTTGTCAGTTGTAAACTTCAACTTTAAGCTTTATGTGTATTTCAAGGCAGAAGGTAAAGGGGCCCTGGAATAAATGAAAATTAGGCTCAGCAACGTTACTCAAATAAATTTCCCCCCTGTAAAAACAGAGTGCTTATTGTATGACTGCTGCATAGCCTTATATAGGTAGAGGGGGTTGTATTTTCAGAGGTTGAGCACTTATAGATCACAGCCAATTATCTTCAGTGAGATTCAGTAATGTATAGTAAATTGCTGCTACTCAGGAACACAAAAGTTTTGACAAGTTTTTCCCATCCTGTTAGAAAGGAAGAGATCATTTATGAAATAACACAGTGATGTTCAACAAAAAAAAATGCATGAATCCAGAGCTGTTTTGCTTTATCAGGAACAGAAATGAGATACATTGAGGCAAAATATGAATCCTGTAAAAATAGCACTGTTTAGCTGAAAAAGAGAAAGCAGGACAGAAAAGGAACCGGTTGTATCAGAAATAATGATCTTTTGGTGGCAACAGAAACAAATAACACAAACACACTGCCTTAAAATAAAAATTAAACTAAACCAAAAGTTACAGTAAGATAAAATCTTTTAAGTAAAAGCTTGATTATAATAAGTAATGCAGTAATCATCACAGTTTAAAAGCAATTCAGCTTTCTCTGAAGAGTGCTTAGTTTCATTCACCTCCAAGATGCAGAGTCCCTTCTCCTCCCGTTTGTTTCTCATGCATGTCTGAAATGGAAGCGCACACCCCCCATCATGCTCTCTAGCGACTAAGAAATTCTCAAATTCATGCACCGACTTGGACTGCTGGAGACCTCCAAAAGCCTCATCCATAAAGCATCCAACATATATGACAAAACAATGACAACGCCATGGCAGATGATGTCAAGGGATGATGTTTTTTACTTTAAAAAAAAAAAAAGAGAGAACAAACCATTGAGAGATGAGACTGCTCTAGCCTTGTAGTAGGGGTGAAATAATCTGTGTGCTTCTATGTAAATATTTGATCTCACGTTGTGAATTTGTTTGTGGGTGATGGACAGGTACAGTCACTAGTCTCCAGCTAGGTTCTCCAGATATGAACTTACACACTGGTACTTCGATCCTTATTGAACTGAGCCCTGAGGCTACAGGCCTGCTTCCTCATGAAACTCACCTAGTAGGGATAAGAGGTGGAAGTTTTCAGAAAGGTGTACTCCCAATGTGTTTCAATCTTTTTTTTTCCTCTAACATCACCACTTCCATGCCAATGCTGCAAACCACAACCTCCTTGCAATCCTTCTTGCGTTTGCGCCACAATCCAGATAAATACCTGTAGCATCTTGCTATTTTCATGTTCCTTGTAAATAGCAGATGCATCAATGTCTCTCTTTGCATGCAGCTGGAAAAGAGAGAACTGATGCTACGTCACCTTAAAAGCTGCATGGGGCACTGTCCATGCTGCACCGCTCAAGGCTCTCATTCCATAGCAATAAGAGTTTTATCCCGTGCAAAATGAAGAAAGGAAAAAAAAACGACTAAGAAGAAAGGCATGACTCACAAAGCCTAGCATTGCTGCAGTGGAACAGCAGTACGAAAATGAAGTTCTGTATTTCAAAGCAGAAAAGGAACATATGGCTAATGAATCCGTAGAAAATACCTGTAGCAGCTAGGGCTTCCAGGGACCAAGAGAGCTGACCTTGAGTGCTTCCGTGGAGGTTAATCTGGTATTGTGTGCCAGCTGTGAGATTGGTAATTTCTGTTTCTCGATGGTTTCCCGGCAAAAAGATTTCCTGTGTTCTGTTTAAACTGGACAGGTCTTTCAGAGTGATAAAGAACTGATCAAATACCTCATCTTGTGCTGCCCAAGACAAGGCGAAACTACTGAAAGTCCTGTGTGTTATATTAAGGTCACGAAGAGCACCAGTGGCTTCCGAGATGGGAAGGTCAGTGGGCACCAAAAGCAGAGCACGAGAATCAGTGCTGGGCTTTGTTAAATGACTCAGCTCTGTAGGTGCAGGGCCAGTGGGATTAAGTGACGTTGCATTGTTTGATTCTCCAGGTGGTGTGACTAGACGCGCTAAACAGAGGTAAATTGTAAGTTAAAATTTCCTGATAATAAACCCCCAAATACACCAACAAAAGACAGCAAACATCTGCTACAAAACAGTTTGTGTGCTTTGCATTAAAGAGCCCTAAGAACAGAGAAAACAGATGGGTACTTCTTTTTTGGAGACTGAATCCAGGCCACAAGCACAGGTAGCATCACCAAGCACAGCACAGCTCTCTCACAACCACACCAACTAGCAGATCCAGCGCAAAAACCGTTAAACACAGAGATGAGCCGAAATACTTCCAGCAGAGAAACAGGCACATCCCCAGCTGATGTAAATCAGTACACTCTGACTACCTCCAAAGAACTTCGCTGATTTACATCGGTGAGGATTTCAACCCTAAGTCTCTCAAACATGCCTTTTATCTCTACTACAGCACGGCAGTTATTGCTTCCGATACAAACCATAAGCGGAACGCATGCCAAAGATCACAAACATATCCGAATCCAGACTAAGAAATCAGCCACAGCAGAAGCATGCTAAACCTCATCCTATCCGATCAAAAACAGGCTTGGAGGAGTTATCCATCTGGATACATGCAGAATTTTTAAAAAAAGGCGGGGGGACACACACATCCTTACCTAAAAACCAAGACAGAAAGAACTTGAACAATATTTCTTGAAAGAGATCCAAAGGAACGGAAGGGAAAAGACTCGGCCTTCAACATGCTGAATGATCTGCGAACGTATCTTGTACTATAGTCAGATTCTGAAAATCTGAGAACTGTGGAGATCACAGAGAATGTGTTTCTCATCCCAGCTGCAAGGCAACAGGCAGGTGATTTTTCTGACATGCAGAATTATCTCCTCATTAGTGGAAAACCACATCGTTTCACACCTCAGTGACTGCCTTGCTTTCATGCTCCACTTGCATTCAATTAAGAGAGAGCAAGTCATCTACCACCATCAATCAGATCAACACAAAATACGTACTCAGGATTCAGTGTCTGTCTCCAAATTCACACGTGTATCAGAAAAAAAAGTTCTCAGAGAAGAAAGATCAAATAAAAATGTTTTCAAATAAATGCAGAAATGTTATCTTGAAAATATACTCTCAGGACAAATACAGATGTAAAACCATTGTTTTCTGCTCACCTCCAGGAAGGAGAGAAGCCTGTGAGGCAAACAGTTATTTATATTTCCGTATATCATTGATACTCTTGACTTAGTAAGGGCCCTCCTTAAATTACCCCAGCACACGATCTCAACCAGGCCCTACATACGGTGCAAGCTGAAGACAGCCACGCTGGCATCGTACCAGCACGCCTGCAACGGTAACCGCGAGCCTAATTCCTTCTTTCTCACTAAACGGACTGTCAGAACTCTCTGACCGCGCCAGGGCTGCCGAGCTCACGTCCCAAAGCGGGAAGACATGCAGCGGGGAAGCGTCAGCCTTCCGCGACTCTCGGCTGCTTGTGCACAACCAGATGCCAACCCGCTCTTTCCTGTTCTGGGAACAGGCAAAAAAGTGTGGCATCAAGCAAGGGCACTGGTACTTGTTCAGCCTCAAGGTTGCCTACTCAACATGCACAGCGGCAGCCGGGCTTTACTGCGGAGCACTTCTGCAGAAGACACGCATAAACAGAGTGAACAGACCGGCGGGGAGGAAAGGGCAGCGGTACCCGACACGTGTGCGGCTCCATGCTGTGGATGGTCCCACTGGGAAACTGCCATGCACCCTGAACTGGAAACCTAGGACAAAACATCCCAAAAGACAAGGGAAAAAGGAAAAAACAAGGCTGTGCTACCCTCCTGATATACTGAGGATCCCTGAGAAAACCCTGTGTAATATCAGTTGAAATTGGCTTCTCATTTTCATAGAATCATAGAATGGTTTAGGCTGGAAAGAACCTTGAAGATCATTGAGTTCCAATCCCCCTGCCATAGGCAGGGACACCTCCCTCACTTTTCCCTCATTTTACCTGACCACCCCTCCTGACTTGTCTCCCAGATTCCTGTCAGTTACAGTACAACCACACAAGGACCTGTTTTTTCTAATCTGAACGGGAAATACAGCAACAGTTCAACTGCACTATACAAAAACTGAGGGACCAACCACTTGATTGGCGTTTTAATTCAGAATTTTGCTGTCAGAAGTGGGTTAATATTATTTTGACAAGTGCATGGGAGGTTGCCATGTACAGCTTGTCTCATGGAGCGTATGTAATAATATATGGTTACATTACCTCTGGTTTTTTTTCAGGCCTAATTCAGAATGTCACCTTGGGTTTAATGACTTGACTCCATAAATGAATTTGTGGATGAGAAAGAGTGGTCTACCCTCTACACACATATAAACACACATGTACCCCACATTATGTCCATGTGTAATAGAGAAATATGTGGCTTTGTGTACAAACATACAACAGAAAAATGAAAATTATATGAATACATGGAAAATACTTTGATACCACAGACAGTATCAGTGTTCATTGTTTAACAGATAGAGTACTATAACAGATAATGGAAAATCTGGAAAACAATCAAAGTATAGGACAACAAGAGCAACGGAGTTCAAACATTTGACTTAGCAATAAGAGGAACAGGCGGGGAGAAGAGAAAGAGAGCTCTAGCAGCCCTAGGTGGGTGGGTGACAGCCAGACAGAATGATTCATGGTGGCAAGATGAATGAATAGTAGATGCCAAAGAGCTGAAAGCTATGTAGAAGGAACACTGGATGGACAACAAACATACGCTCTTTCTCAGACTGGAATACTTCTCAATATCATTCTTTTAGTAAAATTTTCAGGCTGAATATGGCCTAAATACATCTATACTGCTGTTGCTGGCCTTTTGAGGAATTCCATTGTAATGCTTCACTGGCGATTTTACCAAAAAAGAATGTTAATCTCCTGCCAGGACATTTCCCCACTTACTTGGGATGGAGCAAACAGTATTCTCTGTTATTTCTTGCTTCTGTCTCTTGGATTTTATATTATTTTCCAAGAAGGGCTATCAGCCAGTTTCACTGCAGAGTCTCTCATTGGCTTGAGCACACTGTAAGACATGATGGCCTCCCAAGGTATTTGTGTTCTTTTCAGGCCCCTTTGGCTAAATGGCTTTCCCCTCTCTTAAACAGCTGATTAAATTGGGCTTACAGTACTGGTGCACCTCTGAATTTCATGAAGAAAGCACTGCAGTAGATCACAAGCCCAAAACACTACAGTAGCTACCACTAAAAATTCTCATACTGAAGTCAGCTTCCAGGTACTCTTAGCAGAGGAAGCAGATGAAAAGATGGACAATTTGGACAAACTGATGGACAAATTTATTTTCCCAGTGGTCCGCACTGTAGTTTCCCGTTGAACTGGCTCACCTAATCTTTCCTCCCGATGTTTCTTTGAGTTTGTAACAAAAAAGGGTGGCGCAATCTAAGACTATCAGAAGCCAGGAGAGGAAGAGGGAATGATGCACAACACAGACAAGGGTCTTTGGCAAACGGCATAAATCTTCTTAAAAGCATTCAACGGAATGGAAAAGTTCTCCAAGCCATGCTCCTATGGGCAACTCGCTTCCAGAGGCAAGACAGTATCACATCCACGATCCATCAGCAGTTGCTGCACAATCTGGGTCCTTCAGCGGAGGAATCTGAGGTTGGCACTTGGTTTCTCTAATGTCCACCCATTTATCTCCACAGGCCTCTCATGCCTGATGTATTACCATCCGTCCCCCTCCAGGACCCACATTGTGCTATGCAGGCAGGGGTCCAGAACCAGAGAAGAAGGAACAAAGCTGCAGTCTGACTGCTCAGCTTCCTCAGAGCTGGGTTACGTGCTCACCCTAGTGATCAGTTGTTAATCTGATGTAACATTCTCAAGACATGCTGTCAGAAAGGTCCCTCCAACTAGTAAAATGGCCCGTTTTCTTTGATTTCTGAAGTGGTTCTAAACCAAAGCTTTAGCGCGATGCTGGGTGGGACGTCTAACAAATAAGCAGTACCCTATTTCGTGATACCTTCGTTAATAACAGAAAGCAGGTACCTGTTGTAGCCACAGCTTCCAGAGGAGAAGAGCGCAGTTCTCCAGCCAATCCATACACCTTGATTTTATAGGAAGTGTTAGCTTGGAGGCCGTCAATCACAGCACCTAGGGATTCTCTGGGCAGGAAGGTTTCTGCAGGGGGCCCAGCTGCCAGTGACACTTCCTCGTACTCCACCACAAAACTACTGTAGAATCCTGTATTCGCATACCATGAGACACTAAAGCTGTGGTCTGTTACCCTCGTGACCACAAGGTCCCTCAGTGCATCCTCCTGCATCCCCGAGGCCTCTGGAGCAAGAAAGCTCCCAGAGCCAGAAAGCTGCTCTGGGTCAGGAGTCATTGCCCGCACTGGGGTTAGACTGTCCAGAGCTACGAAGAAACAAACAAGCAAATAGCAGTGTGAAATACTCAGTCTTTCCTTGTCAGCAAAACAAAATAACAGTTAGCAAACTGTTCACTTTATAATCTTTACCATCCCTTGGATGCAGAATCACGGACATCAGTTAAAAAAAGCTTTGTCACTTGAGCTGCACTTCATCCATGTGAAGAGACAAAAGCAGCAGAAGGCTGCCATCCTATACGATGGAAGATTTTGTGACATGTCCTTTGCTAGAGGTTCACGAGCTCTGAATGTTTCAGCTGTCTGTGTGTGGAGAGTTGATATACAGAAAAAGATAACAGGAAGAATGCGAGAGGGGAGAGAAGGCACCAACAGAAGATCTTCACCTCTGGGGCTTAAAGAAGCTTTACCCTCAGTGACAGAAAATTCACTCTGCAAACAAATAAAAATAACGCATGGGAAACTCCTGAATACCTGACGACAGAGAAGCCTGACTGGACCATCAAGAGGCTGGGAAGAATATAAGATGAAAAACTGACAATCTGGAGGAGCAAAGGAAACTCTGAAAAGAAAAACTCTCAGCCCTTCCGCAGTCCCTGGCCCCCTTGTCCAGCGGGGATGGCACATGCCCCTCTAAATGGCAGGACCATCTCCTCCACCCACCGAGGAGAGCTCGTCCAGTCCGAGCTGTGCTACTGGCATTTTCCACCTCGATCATTCCTTTCTCTCCCTGGTTGCTCCAAGCACTCTCCCCAGCAGCGCAGTGGACCTGAGGTCCCCCACAGCTCTGCAAGAGAGGGTAAAACAACAAGTTTGTTTGGCCTGAGGACTTCAGGACCTCCCAAGTACTGGGAACATGGATAAAGAGGACTGACTTGAGGGTGGACAAAAAAGTAAACTGAAGAAGAGACCTCTTGTCTCATACCCCGCAGGCTCACACAGCATTTCTCCCTCACTGTGCTCATGTGTTTGGATTTGTCCATTCCTACGCAGGAGGAAGGTCACAGTGACAGGTTATGTCAACTACTGCTGTTGCTGCTAAGGAGCCCTCTGTACAGAACTCTTTGTTTACTGGCTGCTCTGAGTAAAGACTTAAAACAAACACACTGGCCAGATGAATGTATTTATAAAAAAAACCAAAAAACAAAACAAAACCAAACCAGAAAAAAGAAGCCACCTTGTAGGACTTTGGAAACTGGTGCTGGAAAGACCAGACTGTGAAATTCCACAGCACGTTGTTTCTGCCTTTTCACCGTCTATGGGTACTTCCTTTTGAGACCACTTAGTTTTCAGACAGATGGGAAAACAGATAACTTTGGAAAAATCAAAGCCTGCTCACTCCTGCCACAGAAACCTTCAGCTTCCTTTTGTGCGTGTGTGCCTCAAGGCTTCCTAATTTTTCCCTACATTGGACACAGGCCTGACTTAGGCATCAAACAAGTAATTCAGCACTGATGGTTTTCTGTAGTTTGCACCATACCATATAACTCTCTGCTGTACTGGATTACTTGACCCTATAAAGCGTTCAGAGGTTCTGCTGGCATGAGCACTACCAGGGAATATGAAACCAGTTCTGATCAGTTAAGCTGTATAGTTATTAATTTGTAAAATCCACAGCTTCGACCTCATAGATGGTATTTGGGGAGAAAAGGATAAACACCTTGATATATGCTAAGGACAATAACTGTAGTCCAGCTGACTCTTGATTTCAATGTCTCTCCTTACTTATAGCAGTTAAGGCTTTGCCTCACAGGTTTTAGCCTGAAGGCACATAAAGATTCAGGACTTACTTGTGTTCTATACTGAGATACAATTCCACATGCAACAAACTTTGGGTCAAAATGTTTCACAAAGCGTAAAACCTTGTTCCACAAGTAGTTCACTGATACTGCTTAATTGGAGTGGTTTGTACAAATGGAGATGGCAGAAATGGACCCCTTATTTGTAGACAAATGTAACAGTCATGGTACCCAACAGAAACGGTGACTGTGACTGGATTTGTGGCAGTAGCCTTTCTTGCTTTTGGATAAGAAAACAGAAAAGGGGCAACATCAGAGCCCTGCTGACCCTGCTGTAGCATGACGGGTGGAGGAATGCTGTGAAGAGAATTCATTAGGCAGGAACAAGCAATGTTTAATACATTCTGGTTGCTCTTCCTCTTAGTTTTTGGCTGTAGAAAAGAAAACAAGTTATAAGACATAATGCACAAAAAAGCATCCTCATTAAAAACAAAGGATGAGGTCTGCATTTCCTGCAGGACAAACAGCTGCATTCTTTGTGAGTCTTCTCAAAGGTTAAGCAAGAAATCATTGAGAACGTGGAGCTAAAGAATAGGTAGGGAAATACACAGCTATCCCTCAGTTAAGTCTATCGTGCTAGACAGAGCTAAGCCTGCTCTGCAGGCTGGTGATGTTTTTAGGCAGTTCCCCAGACACGGCTTTTAAAATCAGGTGAAGTTGCACTCGAGCAAGTCCCAATGACCTGCCGCACAGCACTCATCAAAAGCTGTTACTCACCAGTTGAACCCTTGACAGTAGTGGGTTTGCTTTTGTGTCTGCCTTTCTCCGCCACCAGACTCACGGTGTATTCTGTCCCTGCATCCAACCCTCGCAGGATAAAAGAGGTGCTGTCCACGGGGATCTCCACTTCGTTCTTCCTTCCAGAGGGGCTAACGTAAATGAGGCGATAACGATCAAACTTGGCCACTGGTCTTCTCCAGCGCAGGGATAAGGTGGTTTCAGTGGGGTCACTGACTTCCAAGTCCTTGGGGTTATCAAGATCTACAGGTTAAAAAAGCAAAGTTGAGGTGTCTCTGAAGTGCCCTGGATGACGAAGTTCTCCTACAGAGAAACCACGCTAGGATGAATTTCCCCCACTTACACTCTCTTTAGCAGGCACTGCATGGAGGAGAGGCAGAATTTAAGACTTCAGAGAATTTACCTGGGAAAAGGGGGGTATTGTGAGAAAAATCATGGATTTGAAGGGCAGTCAGGACTATGGCGACCACTGAGGCTGCACTCTTTGTCAGATCAACCTTATAACCACCATTCCCGACAGAAACCCTCACAATTAGAGGATGGCCAGAGTAATCAGTGGAAGCATAATTAGCATTAAGGGGCTCATCCAGAGATGAAACTCCTTGTACAGGAAAAGGAAGCCAAATTCAGAGGTCAAGATCTTTGGGGAATTGTTTTTATTTTCCCTCGAGGGGAAATGTGCCATTGGTAACAAAATGAAATCAAGAACTTTCTAAAATATTTCTCGCAGCATTATTTGGAAATGAAAGAAACATCATAGTGGCTCCAACTGACCTGCTGCTTCCTCCGGAGCGCAAAGGCGGATCAAGCTACTCACCAGTGCCAGCGTTAATGGTCGCAGGAGCGCTTTCCCTGTCCTGTCTCACTGCTGTCACTCCAATGCCATATTCAGTTCCAGGCCTCAAACCTAAGAGACAAAGAATAGAAGGATGAGTTCCTGCCCATGGAACATGCCTATGAGCATTTGTTTAAATAAGGGAAGCCTGAATGTATGCAAGTTAAGACATATACTTTGCTGTGTATGCAGGGAACCAAGGTTTCAGTTGACATTTGGGGTGACCTGATGTTAATAAATCTTTTTCCATGTACGTGCCAAAGGATAAAGATTGTGGCTGACTGAGACTGCATTTTGGACACTGGGCAAATGCATAATCAGCTTCTACTTTTAAGACCTTGCAGTATAGGTACTTCTGCCAAAGAAAAGCAGGTAGACATCCATGTGACAGGGAGAAAGTACCATTATCTAGCCTTGCAGGCTGGTAAGGCAACTTGCAGGTACGCAGAAAAGTCGCAGACTGCATCAGTAAATACCGTGCCTAGCACACGCAAAAGCCCTTTGAACTCAGAGATGTGCAGCCATCTCCACAGAGACATGTAGCTACCTAGAACTCAGGGAACTGACTAGTGGGATTCAGAGATGCACGTGGAAGTGAAATGGCTACATACATTCCGTTGGCTAGTTATCCATCTGCAGGCGCATAAATATACATCACATGTATTTTAATTTAATTGCTTGTACTCAAAATGCGCAACCTCTGCTTGTACCCTTTATGTATAGTGACCAAAGGGCATTTTTCACTACATAGCTGTGCTCTCGGGTGATGGCAGCGGCACGACATTAACGACAATCTCTGCATTCCCCTACCTGTGAGTGTAGCTCTGGTAGTTGCTTGGTTGCCCTTTGGCACTGTGATCTCAGCATGGTCTCCACCAGAGATGGGAGCAAACTTAATTCGATAGTTATCAATATTGGCGTGGCTGTTCTTCCACTCCAAAGTAATGCTATTGTCTGTCTGTGACACCCGCTTCAAGTTTCTCGGAGCATCCAAGTCTGTAATCAATCAACAAATAAATAAACAGGAATAATTCTCTTATGACAGCAGTCTCTTATAACAGTACTTTTTAGAAGGTGAAATGATCCATAAAGCTGACGTTTCCTCTCACATGATACCACTACGTTCTTAACTACATCAAGCAGATTTCTTTTAGCGTGAAATGGAGAGTTCATTTGCGGAAAACATCAGTGGAAGAAATTCAGCGTTTATTTCTTGAGACAAAAATAACATTTTCAATTTTAGTAATTATTTTTTATTATAAAATAGGCTTGTGGAAAAACATATTTGGATGAAAATATTATTTTACCTTTATAAATACCTCAACTTTCAGAAGGAAAAAGGCTGCTAAGAAAAAAGAATTGATCATCTCTAGTATTTCTGTTCAGTAAATATCTTGCATTCATGGCTGAAAGGAACTTTAAGTCTCAAAACAAAAGGTGAATATTACGTAGAAATTCAATGGGCTTTCACTGTTCACACCTATACTAGACTCAAGTCCTGCTCTGAATGAACAACTACATTTTAGGATGAAAAGAGAGGTAATTCTCTATGTACCATTTACTCAGCTCCCTTAATGCATCAAACCTCTATAACATGCTATATGACCCACACTTTCATAAAGCATTCCCAGGATTGCTAAGGAGCAAAGTAAATTTATAAAAGCATGACAGAAAACACTCGCAGAACTGAAGAAGGAAAAAAAGCAGTTCTCTGCTAATCTGTTACACATTTAGACAACGAGAAACAAGATCTTAGATGGAATAGGAACCATGGAAGATATTTAGCTCAGTAGACAGACAAGTAATCCAGAGGAATTTGTTTCCTGGAGTAGAGATTTAGGGTATGATGAGCAAAAGCTTCTAAGAGACGGGCACAATTCTAAGAGACTAGCATAATTCCCATTTTCAAAATACGTTTAGATACTTGGGGGGGTCTAAATATTTTGTTGAGCCAGTGAGGTATATAAGGCACAGAAAAACACACTCCACTTTCAGGTACCTCTATAACAGTGCTGATTCTGTGTTGATGCATAACTATCAACTCAAGCAACATGACACATAGCACAGGAAGATTGATGGTGATCGTATTACCTTCCCAGAAGTTTGGATTGGTATCCAAGCCTCCTACCTGTGACAAAGACTTCTTTCATGGGGTCGCTTTCCATGTCCCCTCGACGAGAGATGAGCGTCACTTCATACTCTGTGTGCGGCCTCAGGTTTCCAATAGAATATTGGTTTTCATCTTCAGAGAGGTCAATGGTTGTCCTGTCCCCTGGAACATCCTTGGGGCCATAAGTGAGCTCTATGCCTTCAATTTCAGCCAAGGGTTTGGACCATGTGATAAGAGCTGTGGTGTCTGTGACATCTTTTGCCTCGATCTGGCTAGGGGCATCAAGCTCTGTTACAAAGAGAGAAAAACGTGGGTTTTCTTAGAGAAATCTTGCCCGAAAAATCATACACATTCTTGTGCTTTTAACTGCTGATTCAGAGCAAAATTAAAATGAGCGGCTTCTACCAGCTGAAACTTATCTTCATTTACTTTCTTCCTTTACTTTCTATAGTTGTAGAAGAAAGTGTCAAATGGAATCAATTAGTCAGAAGGTAATTCATCAAAATTCATTAATATCAGAAGCTACCAAAGGAAAGACAAGCAGGAACCCTGAGAGGTTCTCCATCTGCACAACAGAACCTCTCCTTTAAATAATTTCTTTGTGCAAATATCATCAGGATGAAAGAAATTCTAGTTCCTGTTGATGTACATTTTAAAAAGAATAAAAGTGCACACCGCTTGCTACCTTCTAGCTAAACATAAATTTCCTTTCCTCTTCAAACAGGTAATTTGGAAAGGAATTAATTTCTCCTCATGCATTCTTCATTAGTAGCTCCACTTCCCTTTTCCCCCCATCAATTCACAGTATAGAGCTTGGCTTTCTCTTTGTTTAAAAACTCCATAGGGTACACCAAACAGCAGTTGTATTATCAGTGGCGCTACACCAAATACAGGCTGTGCTTACTTGTGGTTATCACTCTGGATAGTCCGGGTCCTCTGGTATTGTTTTTCACTATATGAAGGGATACGTTATACTGCTGCCCTGGTGCCAAACCTGGCTGCATATAAGATGTCTCTGGCCTTTTCAAGCTGCTGGTTATATCTCCATTATCATCCTTTTTCTGTAACGCGTGGAACAATCAGTTAGAATAAATGTAAAAAATCCAGGATCTTTCACTTATACATGGCCTCTACCCATGAAACGCTGCTTCCTTACCATATTACGGAAGACCAGCTCCCAGCCATCAAATGAAAAGTTCACAGGATCCCACTCCACCTGAACGGACGTTTCTCTAACAGATTTGAATTTCAGACCTTCTGGAGCAGGAAGATCTGTGACAGAAAAAGAAGGATATCATTACATGAGCAACAAGTTCCCATAGATAGGGCAGTGGGGGTGGGACATCTTTCCACCACTATAAATATGGGCCATGTAGGTATCTACATCTGAGATGTTTAAGCTCTCTTCACAGCCAGTTATTCTGCCCTTGGAGAGACATCCCTTTGACCTGTTTTAGATGTCACCTTAGAGTAAAATGAGTTTTGCCCTAGAAATTTCTTTTTTTGCCCTCCTGAAAGAAGACTAGTGTGGACATTTGAACTTATGTGGGATGAATCCTGCCCCAGGTCTCTAAAAATGAGCACAGTGACAGAAGTCAAAGAGCATCTTTTGAGGCCGGGATGTTTAAATATGACTGTGGTGTGCACAAAACAGAAGATGAACAACAAATGAACAGACAGGCAGATAGAAAGTAAATTGTGGTAAAACACACTAAAGATGCAAAACAAATATAACCTCCATTTAAGTTAAAACAGTTTGAATCCAAGTGATTTCATATTGCTCTTTTACATGCTGCTACATTTTTATATTTTTTCAGGAACCATTATCGGATTTTAAAAATGTACCTTATTATGAAAAAGCCAAGGGCTTTAATTTACAAAGACCTCATAATATTCATTGGGAGGCACTGTAGCAAGCAGAAGAGCAAGGGAACTTTAGTATTGGAAAAGAACAGAAAATGAAAGTGCAGAAGACTGTCTTTGTTCAGAACAGAAGATTAATTGAAAATAGAAAATACGTAAGAAATAATACCCCCAAAAAAGGGATGTAAATTAATACATACTGCGGAATAGACAAAAGAATGAGTACAGAGACTATTAAACTCACATGTTGCTACCCTGGCACTGACTGGAATACTCTTCTTGTTTTTAAGGATTGCAAAGACACGGATAAAGTATTCTACACCCGGCTCCAGTTCATGAATAGTGGCGGCTGTCTGATTTCCTGGCACAGTGAACTGCATATCTAAGCCACCACTGCTGGTAGGGACATAGGTGATGAGGTACCCGTTGACAAGATTCTCATGCTTCCATTCCAGATTTACAGTTTTATCTGTTACGTTTGTCACAGTCAGCTCAGTTGGAGGAGACACTAGGAAGGGGAAAAAACAAAACAAACTTATAAGAAGTTTTCAAGGCTCAGAAAATAACGACTTGCCCAGTTTCACATTTTCCCAGGAGCAGTTTATAAGATTCATCTAACAAACAGGGAATGGGGAAGCCATGTCACACAAATTAGCCTCTTGAAGAAAGGAATGTTCAGCTGATGAAGACTACAGACATTTCCTGAAGTCATGGGCCAATTTCTACTCATACACTTGCACACAACCTATGGCTGAGTGTGTTCCAGCTCCTCCTCTCATGGCTACTGCACAAGACCACTGTAGCTGGGTCCCTCGCGATGCAGACGTTTAATTCAACTGCCAGCGACACGTGATTTTATAGCTGGAAGTCCTGAGGTTTGGATACACAGAATTGCACAGATTTTCCAAAGTAAAATAAAAGATGATTTTTTTTGTAAATACTTTCAGTAGATTACTCCACATTTGCATGTGCAAGAGCACAAAATTCAGCTTGGGAGTCTTCCAGAAGGAGGACATGAAAAATGGGAATTTCTTTTCAAGGGTATTCATTGTCTTTTATAATGTTACCAACCCCAAAGTACTCTTTGATTACTCTACAAAGATCTTAGTTCCAAAATTTCTCCCCTGGGATCTACTAAAGAAAACTACCTCCTTTATAGCGCAATGCCTGTCATTATCGAGCTGCCAAAATTTTCTGTCCATTTCCATGGAGTCAGTGGTATTGGGAAACTAAGTGTGAGGCTTTATAGCTAAGTTTCCACTCCAGCTGATTCCATGATTTTACTCTAAGTTTTTGTCAGATCTAACATACACACAGGCAAATATATATATATAAAATCAAGTTTTACTTTAGTTAGAAAAATCTATTTGCCCAATTGAGAGATAGCCAAAGCCCCTGTAATAATCCTGAAAGCTTGCACCGCAATATTTGCAACATCTGATGGTTCCATCGTGACAGTTGTCTCATAGAGATCACTCAGGTGGGACTTATTTTCTGTGTGTGCCTTCCCTCCACTACACCCTCTGCCTCCACCAGGGCTCCAGCTACCTCCAAAGCAAAGTCGCTGAGCCCCTGAGGTCTGTCAATACATATTGTCAGTGCTGTGTGTTTTGGTTTTGGCTCCTACAGTAGTGATGGCATTGTAAATGCAAACCTCTTTCTTACCCATCCAGCATGAGACTGGGAACCAGAACCTGGTTGTAAGAAACCTTTGATACTCAGGCTCTTTATTTACTGGCATTCATTATCTACACGTTATCTTATTCCTGCACAGCCTTATTCTTTTGTCAAAATTCAGTCCATATTCTTTCGACTAATCCTGCTGAATACCTAGTAAGATGACTCTGGATACATCCCCCTCTTCTCCATAGCTCGAACAGTTTCTTTCAGGTGCATTATTTTAGCATCAAGAGGTACTATGAGAAACTGAAAGGTCATGGTGACAAATCACAGCCAGTGCTAGCGACAGCTGAAATGACATTGTGGTGGGAGCAAACTTGGAGATAACAAATGGACTGCGCCACCAATATCAGCCCGTTGGCTTGCTGACACCAACAGCCACCAGCAACCGCTATGCTATATAGCCCTGAAAAGAAAGTGCGGCCAAGAGCTTGCTACTGGTGTTGTTACTTCTCTGATTCAGCTGTTTGGACTATGATAGCGAAGAGCGGTAACGGGGCCCAGCTGTATGGAAAAGGTTCACAGAGCCTCCGAGGCTGCTGGATGGACATAAGAAATTACCCAGGGGAAGCGGTTAAAAAGGGACATTGCAACTTACCATCGGAGCAGTCATCCCCCATGTAGCCATCCTCACAGACGCACTGTCCGTCGATGCAGCGGCCCGCATTGTTGCAGTCGTTGGGGCAGGACCGTTCACGGCAGTCCTCCCCCACGAAGCCCTCATGGCACACGCAGCGCCCATTGACGCAGCGCCCGTGCTGGTGGCAGTCATTGGGGCAGGACAGCTCGCCGCAGTCCTCCCCCGTGAAGCCATTGTCACACTCACAACGCCCCTCCACACAGCGGCCACGGTTGTGGCAGTCTTCGGGGCACCGCAGCTCCCCACAGTCCTCCCCTGTGTACCCCTCGTCACACACACACTGCCCATTGACACAGAGTCCGTGGTTGTTGCAATCATTGGGGCACCGCAGCTCACCACAGTCGTCCCCGGTGAATTCCTCGTGGCACATGCACTGCCCATTGACACAGACCCCACGGCTGTTGCAGTCACTGGGGCACCGCAGCTCCCCGCAGTCCTCCCCAATGAATCCTTCGTGGCACACGCACTGCCCATTGACGCAGCGCCCGCGGTTGTGACAGTCGTTGGGGCACCGCAGCTCCCCACAGTCCTCCCCCAGGTACCCCTCGTGGCAGACGCAGCGCCCGCCCACGCAGCGCCCGCGGTTGTGGCAGTCCTTCGGGCACCTCTTCTCACTGCAGTCATCCCCCACGAAGCCCTCGTAGCAGACGCACAGCCCGTTCTCGCAGCGCCCGTTGCCATTGCAGTTGTTAGGGCAGGTCAGCTCCCCGCAGTCCTCCCCGGTGAAGCCCTCCTCGCAGAAGCAGGTCCCGTTGACGCAGCGCCCGCGGTCAAAGCAGTCGTTGGGGCAGATGAGCTCGCTGCAGTCCTCGCCGGTGTAGCCCTCATCGCAGACGCACTCGTTGTCCACACAGCGGCCACGGTTGTGGCAGTTGTTGGGGCAGAGGGGCTCACTGCAGTCCTCGCCGGCGAAGCCCTCGTGGCACACGCACCGCCCGCTCACGCACCTCCCGTGCACGCTGCACTCCGGGGAGCAGAGCTCTTCGCTGCAGTCCGTGCCTGTGTACCCCTCAAAGCACACGCAAACCCCGTCCACGCACTTGCCTTGGTCGTTACAGTCGGACGGGCAGGTGGCCTGGCTGCAGTCCTCGCCGGCGAAGCCTTCGCTGCAGATGCACTTGCCCCGGACACAGAGGCCGCGGTTGAAGCAGTTGCGTGGGCAGTCCGGTTCCGAGCAGTTGGGGCCTTTCCAGCCAGGCTCGCAAACGCAGCCGCAGATCTCGACGCTGTAGTTGCCGTGCCCGCTGCAATAGGGTGTTGTGTCCAGGCGACCTGTACCAACGATCCAGGAAACCCATTAGTCCCCTTGGCTCTGGGATGCACGGGGCCAGCGTGGCACACACGACCTAAAAGGGGTCTGATTTTCCTAGCTGCCTACAGGACACCATTCCCAGAATCAGCAAAGCTTTTAAAAGAGAATACCTCCTTCTTTCTGCAGTGAGACTTAGTTTACCAGGAATGCTTTAATTGGCGCTAGTGCCAGGGAAGAGCCCCTGCCAACTACTTGGTCAAGGAGCATGCTGGATTCCTCTGCCCTTCTCAAAATCCCTCTTCCACTGACTGAGCAGCTTTCCTGGCTGCTTCATTAGGGCATGCACCATGAAGCATTATTCACCAATTCACTCCAGAACATAAAAAGCCAGGCAGCATGCTGTATCATCAACTGTGAGACCGGCTCTGTGCTCCAAAGGACAGATTACTACTGAGAAGACCTGTGTTTCCTCTCTTGTATAACAATCTCTTACCTCAGTTTAAAAAACAGCCAGAATACCTTTTTCCCCCCTCTCTAACTGTTTGTGGTTGTCTATTGCCTCATGTCCTGCTGTATTTTTCTTGGTCCCTATTAAGGAAAACTTGGAAACGAAAATGGTTGCATTGGCAGCTTACTCAAGGGGACAAAATGTGGAGCCAAGAGCTTGGACTATACGAGTCTTAATCTTAACTCTGACACAGACTGTCACCATGCCCAAGTGCCGTACATGCTCAATGCCACAGCTGCAAAGTGGCCCAGACAGACTTCTGACCCACAGATTCATAAAACCGCAAGACTGTGAATGAACGCGTCTCACAAGCTGGCCAAATACGTTCCCAGCTTTGATTACGTTTCAAATTTAACAAGTTGACTTTTGCTCATTCTTGAAAGAGGTTTGAGTATCTACTCTAAACAAGATCTACAGCCAGCACAAGAATTTCCCCAAGAGCAGCTCCCCGGTCTGCCTTACCTTCTGCCGCCTGGGAATTAGGACAGCATCCAGCCCCGCTGGCACACTGCTCCCGGAGGGAGGATACCAGCCCCTCCAGCTCCTCTAGTCTGCTCAGCAGATCCTTAATGTCTGGGGCAGCCGCGCAGCCACAAGCCCGACGGGGAATGTTAATGCGGTGCGTGAAGACAATCTGGTTCCCCTCATTCACTGTGTGCTCCTCGTAATTCTTGACGGGCTCAATTTCCGCCTTCAGGTCCGCATCACCGCTCGCTGTATCCAGGTCCACAGAGCAAAGGGAGCCAACAGGCAACTTGATGTTGTAGACATGGTTAAAAACCACAGGCTGATTATCCTCTGGCAAGGTCACGTTGAGCCCCGTCTCCCGCTTCTGCCGGATAATTCGCTTGATGAGTCCACTGTTGACATGCTGGTACAGCAAAGCTAAGATCGCACAGGCCAAAACCCGGGTGGGGAGTCCCATTGTGGCGTTCAGTTCCTGTTCAAAGCTGATGGAGTCTTACGTATGTTTGGCCTTTGTAGTCTGGAGCAGAAATTGGAGAGCCAGTTCAAACCAAGTTGGATATCTCTTCCTTTCTTGGCACGCTTGTTCCCTAAAAGAAGGAGCAGTATAAGGGATGAACTGCAGCTACACCACCCAACAAAAAGCCTACGACACTGAATGTGTGCTGGGGTGCTACTCAATGTACGATCTCACTTCACCCGAGCTGCTGAGCTTGCTCTTATATATAACAACTGTGCATTATCTTGTTTTCCAGGATCTCAGCGTGCTTGTGAACAAAATGTCACAAAACATGAATCTTGAAGGAAGCCACTATTATTTCCAATTTAGAGCAAGCATAGTGGAGTAGGGAAGGTTTAACTGCCTCAAGCAGAAGACCAGGGCAAAGCAGCCTGCTGAGTCTCACCTCAACGTTACTTTTAGACAGAGGTAGGCAAAATAGATATATATTCTGTTACGATTCAACTAATGTTAAAAGTCTGTATTTCCTTCACCCATTAGTCCACTGCTTGAAGGCAACTGAAGGTTGGATCACGTAAAAAACTCGAGACGTTGTCAAAAGTTGTATCAACACTACTAAGCTTATTTCAGCCTTTTTCCATACACTTCAAATTCCTCCAATTGCTTGGGAATCTGAACTCCAGGGCTTGTAACCCAATAATAACTTTCACTGTACCAGTGATTTGTCCACAGCATGAAGATAAACGGAGCTCTCCTGAGAGCGCTGCAGGCTGAAGGTTCTGGTGTTAGTGCTTGTATCATAGCTACCAATATCTTAGCATAGAAGCAGTGAGACACAACAGAAGATGAGACTCCAACAAGGGAGACACGCTGTAAGAAACAGCAATAGAAGTACACGTGTGCACGCACACACAAAAAAGGGAGAGGAAGAAAAAGAAAATAAATCCTTTGATCATCTAAGTCCTTCAAGAAAGAGAGAAGGCTTTACATCAATACAGCTTTAAAAATATCCTTTTAGCAACCAATACACCTTTTCACTAGGCGTCATTTCCCACTGTCTGATCTTTCATCAGCTATAATACAATAGCTTGCTTATGGTTACAAGCACCTGGCTGGGCTCTACCAGCTCTTCCTGAAATTCATTCTTTTCAATTAGCTTCAATATTTCCTCTTCCTCCTCAGTCTGTACCTGTTCCTTTCAAGTGATATGAGTTAGGGGAGCTGAAAGACATCTATTGACTTCCAGGGAGAATCAGCCCTTCAGTACATAGAGAACCAAAAGCAGCTAATGGACTGGCTAAACAAGCTCACCTAATAAATGTCATCTTAGCATTTTTTTTTTCTTTCTACTCCCAGAAAACCTCGGTTAAGCAGGCAGGTCTATCACTTTGCTAGTTGTAAGCTAGTGAAACGCCTGTAATGGAGGAAACGGCAATTTGTTTTCTAAACACCACTGTTTTGATGATAATTCATTTGTCAGATGAGAGACTAGCTTCTTCCCCGCTTCTGCATCCCCCAAAGCATAGAGATCATTTCTTTCCCATGCTATCCCAGCTGCTTTTGTGAAAGAATGACAATAATACATCAGACAGTTTACTGAAGTTAATTTTTTTGTAGACAATGTTGAGCTCACAAAGAGTGAACTTCGCCCCTTTTTATTGGGGAATAAATCAGAAGTAAACAAGCAGCAGCGGAGGCTTTTTTCTTCTAGTGGAGAAGCATTCAGCTTTAAGCCATTTCTAACACTTACCCCATTCGTTCAAATATGTCTGCAACCCCTGTCTGCACCAGAAGAGATCACAAGGTAGCTAATAAAGAACAACAGAGACAGACATAGTCCAGGTCTCATGATCTCAGGCCGATCCCTAAATTGGGTTGCCAGTTCATGAAACATGTTCAGGACAGTATTTGAAGTGGGATTTTAGTCTCAAGCACTCCCACTTGGTATTTGCAAATTGCTTTCCATGCAATGAGATTCCACATGCAGTACACTTTTTGCCCTGAGACAAGGTCATATCGCTAAAATTGGTGCCTAATCCTCAAGTAGTTAGCTAAGGGACAGGCTGCTTGACACCATCACCAATGGAAAATGGAACAAACTAGAAGTAGCTCTGCATCTAATTCTCGCTGAATTTCAGTGAACGTGAAGCATCCATTTCCTTATGGCTTTTGTAGATCCCCACCTACAAGAATACGGGCCTTGCCCTAACCAAGAAAATTAATTGTCCTTTTTCTGCTGACTGACATGAGTTTACATATCATTTTATGATGGTACAAACTGTGATTTTTTTTATATGCTAGGAAAATGAAAACCCGGCTTCTGACAAGAGCCACTGTCACTGTTAACTTCGCTACTGATGAAAGCCACATGAACACATTACTTTTACGGGATACTCATTGCATTAGAGTCAGCCAAACCTCTCAGCCTACAGATGATACTGGAAAACTTAATGTATCTTGGCTGACATCCTTTTCAAGTTTATGAAGAAGCACTGCGGTGGTCCAGAAGAAGCATTCCCCAGTGTCTGATCTGTGACCTGTGTTTTGACACACGGTGTGATACCTGAGCTAATTCAGATCAGGTGTTTCTCATCTGATCTGCCAAGGACCCAGCATGATCAGTTGAGCTTCACTCCTAGATCTGAGGTCTACAAAACAAGACACCTTCATACAATTATTTATACATTAGCCGTATTTTTGGCTGGAAGAACAAAGATGACATCCTCCCTCCAACTCCCATTCCTCAAACATATCTAAACAACAGCTCAGACCACAATGGACCACCCAGGAGAAGGCCGTTCTAGAGAGAAATGGAAGCCACAGCAACTGTCTGGCTCTGTTTTTCCTTCATTTTTCCCCATCTTCTTCCCTTCAGAACAGGTCATGTAGATTGTTTCTAAACCTGCCTCTTGGAGACATCCTCTCTATATTTTCTTTACAGACATCAGCTGCTGGATTATTTACAGGCACCTAAAAGTTTTGCAGCAAGAATCTGCAAAAGAAAATGGCTCTTCTCATCATGAGTTTGGCCTTGCTCTAAGGTATGTAAAAGGAACTGTGTGTTGTTTGTAGCACATCTCTCAGATACATCCCGAGGCTTGTGGGATGTATCGACCAAGAATGTGTCCAGTTTTTACAAGCAGTTTGTCTAATACAGAATATTACTCATCCTAATGAACTGTGCCCCTCATGTCCTTTTGCCATCCTAAAACAACTGCTTAAAAAATCTTGGCAATGATTATGTGATTGGTCTGCAAAATATTCTGCTTGTCATGCAGAACATGCTTGTCCAGAGCTTGTGTTCTCCCAGGCTGATCACTGGCATCTTCCCACAGCCATCACCATTGGGCAAGAGTTATCAAGAGTTATCTTTTACTTCTCTCCTGTTCCCTTAGGCACAACCACAATATAAATAACAGCAAAAGGTACTGTGGCCTCTCACACGTGTCTTAAATTTCCTCGATCAGGAGTGACTTCCTGCAGGTCTGGATTTTGCAGTCATGCCACTTACTGAGTTGTGTACTGGGACCATATAAAAAATAGATCCAACGGTGTATCTCTGAGTCATCTGAGGCCTGCACACCTTTGCTTCCAAGAACACTGAGGCCCATCTGAGTACGGCTTGTGCAGGTACAGGCTGAGCAATGAAACTTTGGATGACTAACACTGGATGCACCAGCTATTATCGTAAGAGTGGTGGTGAGGGTTTTTTTGTTTTTTAATTGTTTGAGATCTCCTTTCGAGCACATAAACTTAACGAGTGATATATGTGAAATTACTGGTCTAGGTGCTGAGGACAGAGATGTCAGTCTCTCTCTAATAAACGTGCTGTCCATATCACTGCAACATGGGAACAGAGCGTTTGGCAACGGCTGAGCCACCGTGGCAGTAACAGTGATGAAAGTTTGGAATCTCTGCAAGGAGAGCTGGGTTCAGGTTCAACTCAGAAGAGTATGAAGATAATACACATTTTTTCATCCCAGCCACAAGCTAAACTTGCTGTCTCCTCTCTACTCCTCGGTCTTGGCTGGCTCAGAGCATGTTCCTGTTCACTTTAGAGTTTCTTTGGCCTATTAAAAAAACAGAGACTATGAATTGAGAAGCTAATCATGGCATCCACGTGGCACCAGCTGATGCAGAGAGAAATTCGGGAAAAAAAATATTCTTTGTCTTGTATAAATAATAACTGTAAAAGTTAGATATTATCCAAAGAGAAATAAAAGCATTTCTAGAAAAACACTCCTTAAAAAACTGATCGCTAGCTAGAAATGCTCTAATATACGTGGTGGAAGTAAGATGGACTGTCAGTAGCATAAAGGAAAGGAATAATTTTCCTTTCCACTGCAGCACTTTCATCTGAGGATCTGAAAGCACATCCTAGTCTGCCTGTCAAAAGCTGAAAAAATGTTAGGGGTTTTGGTTTATTTTAAGACACCCTTCCCTGACATCAACACTTTTTCAGCACCTTTCCATTTAATTAGAAATTTGTTTCTTAATAGGAAATTTTCAATCAATCTTGAAAAAAACACAGGAATCCTGATTCCTGGGGAATACCAAGCAAAGGTAATGTATGAATATTTTCCTTCCCCAAAGACATATTTGCTGGAAACCAGCAGGTGTGAGAAACTAAATGAACGTTTGCATAGTTTAAAGTTCTAGCATACCAGTCTATTCTCTATTGCAAATTCAGGAGTGGCAGGGTTGGGAGATGATTTGTGGGTATGTGGAGCGATAAATATGCAAATGAGAACCCTATGCAATTTCAATCAAAACAGATTGCAGCAATGAAGAAATGGAGGTGTTAAAAAGTATCTCAGCTGTCCTTCTGAAAGGAGGCAGAAGGCTGATTAGATTTGCTCAGACACCCTCTACATGTCATGACTTGGAAATTAAGACTTAAAGGTAGGAAAATAAAAAAGAGAAAAAAAAGGAGACTATTCCTCTCTAAACATAATTCCAACATTACAGCAGGATTGTCAGCATATATTAGATTCAATAATATTGTCAGCATATATTAGATTCAAGCACATCTTGTTAAAATCCGCATAAAAGCAGCCATAGGCTGGATTCTGACAGAGAGGGAGACTCAGTTAGAGAAGAGCCAGAGCCCTCTACAGAAAACACAAAATGGTGCACTTCGAGGTTTGTTAATTGCTAACCCCAAGATAGTTTTCTGTGATCTGTTAACTGAAGAAACGTCATGTTTCAAGAATTTCCACCAAGGCGTGATCTGGCCAGCTGTTCCCTCAAGACCGGGGTAGGCAGCAGTGCACGTGTGCAGGCACCGCAGCACCATATCATGGTGCTCTTCGCTTTATCTATTGCCATACAGAAACAAGAGCCACGTTAGGAATTTGATCTGACCTGGAATACTCCCTCTTTGCAGACACGGGGAATCTCTGCATTTTCTGCAATGAATACAAGCATTGCTATTACAGAGGATTAATAAATTGCAACTGTCTGCCAGAAGGCATTTTTACAAGGCAAGGCTTCAAAAGACGCAACCTTTTAAAGAAAAAGTGCTAATGTAGCTTTGCCAAGAGCATGTGACTCTGGAGGCTCCAGGCATCTTCGCAAATACAAATGGATTAAGTCTGAAGTAAATTGAAATGTTCTCAAAGAGAGACTGGGGGCGGGAGGGGAGGCTAAAAGTTTGGAAATAGCAGGCCAAAACATGAACAGTTGTGACTTCATCATCTTTCTCTGCCATTTCCATACATTCATAACTACAGAAAATCATTTTCTTTCCATTCCCAATTCCAACAGGGCAAAGGAATCAGCAGGGATACTCAGCGTAGGTCAAACTACACTAAATCACAGCGGAGAGCAGAAATTCATAACAGTCCTAAGCCATCAGTACTGAATCTTTCCAGCAGAAATGATCAAAGCCAACTTGTTGCTATTTTTTTTTTCTTCTGTATTTACATTGTACTCATTCTAAGGAAAAGAATTTTAAGGCAGCCAAATCTAGAGTAATTCAGAAAATCCACTGTGTTCCCCAAGGCTGACAGAGAATGTGTGTGCAAAGAGATGTTGCAATTGTTTCAGCACCAATTAGACACCACAGATACAAAGAGGTCCTTAGGATAAGCAGCTCCAAAGGGAACTACTCATAATTAAGAAATTTTCTTCAAAGTCTTAAATCAACTGCATGAATAAAGGAAAAGAGGATCATAACTATCAAAGAAGGAAGAAAGAAGCTGATACCCTCATTCTAAAGATTTCTAACAGATACAATGCAGTGTGATAAGCTGGAATCCATCCAGTTTCCAAGTTGCACTGTGAAGACCTACCTCTAATTTATATTCTAACCACTTTTACCTCCATGGCCAGTTCACCAAGAAAAAACATCCTGCATATACTCTAGTTTTCTATGTAAGATATCCCACATCTGGAAAACCCACATACATACATGGATCCAGACTCAGTGACACTTCTCCTTTTATAAATAGCAAAATGCGAAGGCACTGATGTGAAAGCCTTTGCCACCCTCACCCTGCTCCAGATTTACAGATTTAACCTACGCCTGGAAGTTAAAAGGAAAGAAAAGCATTAACCAAAGAGATCTTGCTGTCTGTGGATGTCCAACAACAGCGAAGAAGAAGGAGAAAGCACTCTCTGGAACAACTCCATAGACAAAGAGGCAGAGAGGAAACAACCAGGAAAGAAGTTTTAAAACACTTTTTTTTAACTAGAGAAGCATGAAGTCTAAAGATACAAGGTGGTACAGGTACTAAAACCCACTTTCAGCTACCAAAGTGATGCAGTGGTGTCCACAGCCCCAGAACAAGGGCCCCAGGGCACCCATGGGTGCTGTAGGTGTGGCAGAAAGCCTTTTCTCCAAAACATTTTGTAATTATAGTGGACAAACAAAGCGTCATTCCTCAACTTCAGATACGGAAGACTGAGACAGAGAGGTTGGCACTGAGACGTCTGAGCTCCCAGAAGTCTCTGCGTTTAAGCCCAAGTATGTCACCCACTGCCAGACTGCCGCAGCGCATCCAGCTTTGCCGAGTCCCATCACCGCAGTCCAAAGACAAGCACCTCCCAGAAGGCATTTATAGCACCTTATAGCACCAGACCCTAATACCATACTTTCCATAAGTCTGCCTTTATGACTTAAATCCTGTCTATTTAAGGGCAAACTGGCAGTTTGTGTTTGATGGGGGTAAATGTGCACAAGCCAGAGCTCCAGATACACCCTGAAGCCGCCCGTGTTTCACCTGGTGCTGGCACCGCGCATTTAAGAGCAGCCCCCTTCATGGGACTGAGAAACCTTTCAAATAAGGGCACTCTGAATGCAGAGATGGGAACCGATTTGCACAGTTAATTCATGATTGATTTCTGAGCTCTAATAGATTAGAGGTTTCATGTGCAGAATGCACCCATCAGACATTGAAGGCCTTGCCCGTGCCACTGGAATTACTAATAAAAATAAAACAGACTTTAAATTACCATAAATGAAGCCTAGAGTAGATCCTGGAGATCACTGGAACTGCGACCAGATTTACACCTCAGACTGTTTCAAAGAACAGCAATTAAAAGAAATACACAGATATTTTTTTCCCCATCCAGCCCCTGAGGTCCTGCATTAAACATCGCTCAGCTGAGCGTGAACTCTTCACTCCAGTTAATTTCTCATCTTTGGCTTCAGCTCTTAGGTGACATTTCTACTTTGAGGACACTGTATAGCTTCTGGTTCACAGATCCTACTGTACGTCATCTTTAAATAAAACCATTTGGATTCATTTTGGCCTCCGCCCATTCTACCTTGGCTGAAAAGCAGCATATAGAGGGGGCTTTGCAAAGGCTGTTTTGGAAGGAATTTTAATTAATTGCTTTGTGTACAATTTAGAATTTAGTAGAGGCTCATATTTCAAAGCCATCAGCATGACAGTGCCACAAAAGGGGAAGGAAAAATAACCCGCTGAAGCCAACATCCATAAAAATGTGAAAGAGCTATGGTAAATTCTGAATGATAAGCATAAAAGGAGCCCCGTGAGAGACTTAACCTTCTGTCGTACAGTGACTATTTGGAGTTAAATTAGCATGATTATTCCATTATAAACTACTTTGTTTCAAAAGTTTTGTACTCTTAGCCATGGAAAATCTCTCTAGGCCTATCCTTGTGCAGGATCTCAGAGAGAGAACAGACCTTTCCAAACTAAACAGCCAGTTTGGCTGGTTTTCAAAGCAGAGCAAAAGTTCAGAGATCAGAAGTGGTCTTCTTCCAGTATCAGTAACACCTTTGATCAATCAGGTATTAAATATAACGAGAAAGTCTCATGAATTAAATGAGAAGTTAAGTCAGCTGGCAGAGATACAGATGGGAGAAAACGACTGCTGAAAACACGCAATAATTAAACAGAAGTGAAAAACACATTATGTGATGAGGTGCCTGCAATAACAGGATATTGGACTCAGCAACCAAGAGGTGCCTTCTAGTTTCATAGTCCTAAAGACTTTTTTGATTTATGTTTCTTAGGAATTACCTGGCTGATGATGAGAAAAGCAAAGAAATTCTGCCTGAACATACAACTGCTGCTATTGCTGTTCCATCAAGAGCAAAGGAGCAAGAACTCAGAGGAGAGCCAGGCGTGTGGAAACGGCACTGGGCTGGGACTTGAGAGCTGAGATCATTCCTAATTTCTGGCATGAGTTTAGCCAAGTCAATTATCATCCTGGTTTCTAATAAGTCTATAGGAGATTTGCATGCTAAACAAAGTGCAAATAACTAAACTAAATTACTTAATTCTTTTCACATTTCCAGTTGTTCCTCTAGAGAGAGTCGTCAGTTTACCCCCTATGAAAAGACTTTCCCTGCTTTCAATTTTTCTGCCTAAGTTCTATGATCTTCATGCTAGAGGTTGGCTCTTAATGCTTTTATATGCTACCTATATTAGAGGAAGCCCCAAGTGTGTTAAACACTAGCAGCTACAGTTCTTAATAAGGTTTAATCACAGTCATCTTCTAAATAGGCCACAGATAGACAGTAGACAAGACTGATGGTGAAAAGGGCAAAGGAGACGCCTTTGGAAATCATACAAACCAGCTAGAGCAGGGCTGCTCTGAAACAACTACCATGTTGTTTAGGGCTGCTGGTGTAAGATACTCTTGTTTAGGCCATGTCTATGCAACTATTTATAGAATAAACTCAGTGCTTTCTTTGGAGCCATTCCAGAGGCCAGCCACCATTAGAGGAAATTAAATAACAAACCTGTGCTTAACATTATTAAAAGAAGATTAGTCTTACGGAAATGCTTTGTATGGAATGCTTATGGAAATGGCGAGTTCTATTTCAAGCGTGTGTGCAGCGACGGCCCCGGTCGCAGCACGCGCAGCCAGAAGTGCAGGGCAGCAACCAACGTGGCAGGACCTGCACACCTTCTGCTCTCCTTACTGCCCAGGCACGGCTCCCGCAGGATGTGTGGGGGCCACTACCCCTCAACGTTGCCTCCTGCAGATGGCTTCAAAGTTGTATGTTTGGGCTGTCACTCTAAAAAGCAGCCTGCTGCCCCTTAAGGAAATGTAAAGGCACAGCATGTATTGAAACGTGATGCTCTTATAACGGCCTGAACCCTCACTTAACCAAAACAATCATAGATATCAACTGGAAAACCTCAAGAATAAGGGTTTGCAACATCTGTTGTGCCACCAACAGGTATCACAGGCGTTATGGCAGAATTCACATTTACAGAATCAGACCCTAAGGAAACGGCATCTGCTGAATGCTAGAACATCCCAGCTTCTCTTGGCTTATGTCAGAGCTTTATGGCTATTTAAACACGGTTGTTTATATGAGAAACATCCAACATGGCATTACGTAATAGTAAATAGTAAAGCCAACCAAACTCAAAAAGAGACCCATACTAAACACAGGAATCAAAAGCTCTTAACCCATTTTTGGTACCATCAGAAATAATAAAATTATCAGAGTTCAAAATGAATCTAGACAATTGCTGAGTGACTTAGATGCATAATGCAGAATTAATCAGACCACGCTTATAACTTGGTGTTTAATCTCTCATGTAATATGCTGTTAAACGTGCATAATTTGAAACAAATAAATGCTACATCTCAGCCTGAGTTGCAGATGTGTTGCCTTCCAGCATGCTCAGGGGCTCCTGACTATGAATAACGTGGCTTATACCAAATACGCCTCCAGCTTGTGACTTGGCAGCATCTTGCCTTTTTAGTTAATTTTATTTCAACAACTGCAGAAGCCTTTCCTGTCTTTTCTTGGAGACTCTAAGGTCTCTGATGCTATACCTTGTCCAACAAAAGCATGCCAGTGCGGGAGGCTGCACTGCTCTCCATGTCCTCCTCTCCATTCACAGGGGCAAGACAAGCTATGTCTTTACACGCAGACTGAGATTTCAAAGCGCTTGGCTAGAAATCTGCATACTTTCTGAGAAGTGCCTACAAAAAGGATATCCTAAGGATAGCGATGCTATCGAATATTAGATGCTAGAGATCCTGAGAGCATCGAGGCAATACAATGGTGTCACTTCTTATCTATTTGGGAGGGATGCATGCCACCTTCTGGCAGAGGGTTAGTTTTGGGAGCGCTGTGTGTGACCCCACAAGCGTTCCCAGAGTCAGCTCCTGGCTGCCAAGGCTCTGAGCACCCAACAAAACCAAGACGGACAATAGAAGCTGTGAGCGAAAACCAGACTTGCTCCACGACTGCAAACCTGTGCCAGAGCTCGCTGGTTCCAGGAGGGCAATGGCCCAAAGGCACGGTCCAGCCAGCAGCTTTTGAGTGCGCGGCAGGCTATTTGTGACCAGGAAAATCTGCCTCTTGTGCTGAATTTCCATACGTGTTTAATCCCAGTGACTGAGGAAGACATTGGCAAAGAATATGCCCTGCCGAACGGAGGCAAATAAAGCACTTCGCTGCAAACGGAGCCTAACATTTATTTTGGGTGTGCGATGGAGTCTGAATTCATGTGATAGAGTAATCCTGTCGATGAGGTCATGTGTTCCTCTGAAGGGGCTTCTTTGTACCCCGGGTTAGTTAGCAACGCTTTTTCTGTTATCAAGCATCTGATTAAACTCACAAAAGAAGGGTCTTTAAAAAACAGTCTCAGGCAGAATTGAGAAGCGAATAAATAAATTGGGTTTTTTTTTTTTCTTTTCATTTTATCCGACAGGAAAAGGAGAGAGGAATAAGATGGGAAAAGGGCACAAGAAAGGGATTCATTGTTCTCAGATGACAGAACAAAGGTCTTAATCTATTTTCAAATTTTCTGCAGAGCCCAACCCTGTGGCAGATACTAGTTATACACATCCATGTGGCAAATTTCACCTCGAAGGATGACAGTGCGCTATCCAGATAGCACAGCCTCCTAGAAGCCGTCCTGTGCCTGTCACTGCAGGAGCGACACAGCACCCGCCTTCTGCAGCAGTGAAATCCTTTACCAACACACTGGGCTTTTGTTCCATTATGGGGGAGGTAAACTAAAATGTGCCCCCAGTTTTTATTTGACTTGAAGAAAGACTTAGCCCTTTGGATGGGAAGATTTTTTCGTCCTGCAGCTCAGACAACTTTTATAACACTTTGCAGTATCCCTTACCATGTGGCAGGAACACCAGCTCAGCTCTCACAGACGGGAAAGACTGAGTTATAACTAAATCATTACCAATTTCCCTTGCAGAACACACACCCAAGGTCAGCTTAGATTGTGAAGTCTAAAAAGAGCGAAGCTTGAGTTGTTTTGCTCTGATTTATCTGTAAGCACTCAAAGATGCTTATAAACAGCAAGATACCTGCTGTTAAATACCTGTACTTATTAGAATTACAGTATTAGTTATTTGGTGGCATCAATGATCCCCTATATTAGGAAAAAACCTAACCCTGTTCCTATCCTTCTGGACTGTTTCATTCACTCTTTCCCTCTCCTCTCCACTGGATGTCTGAGCAACCTAACAGACATATAAAGGTTGGCTCTATAAAAGAGCTGTGATCAAGCGATGATAAAGTAACAGGTACAATTGGTTGAAAGTTTGTTGACAACACATATTTTGCCATTGAAAGGTGCCACTTTTCATTTGATTCTGAAAACTCAGCAAGAAGAAAACTAAAAAATAGTCAGCAGCCCTTCAGGAGTTCCCGTTCTCAAGAAAAAAATCCATCCTACCCTGAAAAACCTTTCTGAGGAATCTTCTTTGAAATCAGTCATTTTTCTGCTATGGCTTGCTTTGAACAATATGGCCTTTTTGAAAGAATAACCACCTCAATCATTTCTTCAACCTCCTTTTTCTAATAACACACAGAGCAGCCTGGACTTTAATTACTAAGTATTATGAAGGTGAAACTACAGTGTGCTCATGCTCTCCTTCATCCCAGGACAGGAGGAGAAAGGGAATAAAGCTTAAGCTCATTTACACCTCAAAGTGCAGAGATGTGCCCATGGGGAAGACATGTCAGTGCATTTTAAAACATCATTAGACACCAAGCTGAATTTTCACGCAACAAAATACTTCAAATACAGTGGTCCAAGAGCCAAAGAGCTTTTTATTGATGGCTGACTCATTGTCCAATTACCTTCCTGTTTCTTACCATCTTTGAGGACACCAATTCTTCTGTTTGCTAGGCAAGTTCTGCTTATTATACAAAAAAGCATCCTAACTACATATAAATAACACTCCCCCCGCAGCCCCCAGCATGTTTGGCTGGAAACCATCTTGGCTCAAGATGTAAAGCAAACAGCTTGAAAGACTGGGAAAAGAGAAGAAAGAAGAGCTGGGAAGGGGGAGCAGAGGAGACAGATACTAAGATTTCTCAGCTTTCTAATTTGATTGTACCGTCCTGGCGTATTAGCCAGCTCTGCTTTCTCTTTCCCTACGCAGCATGTTAGCCCAGCTGGTGAATTTGGCCTCTGGCACTCGAGGGATTCACAGCAGCTAAAAATATGTCTCTATATTACTTTTTAAAAAATACAGTTTTTGTCTGAGGCAAAATAAGGATAAGATCGTATAAAAAGGATGCCACTGAATGAGTTCAAGGGAACAATGCAAACTGCAGTAGGTTGACTGAAGTAATGTCTCACACGGTTTATGTTGCTGCTTCTTTCTGCCTTAGAGGTGCAAAGCACAGGAAATTAAAAGGCTGCATCTATAAAATGCACACGGTATTTTTACAAATTAGGTTTATTCCCATTATTTCGTGAAGAGATGAAACTCTGAATGCTGAACTGAAAAAGCCAAACAAATGTTCATTTGGAGTAATTTTTTTTTTAAATGTATTTCAGCTGACATTTACAACAGCGGCTTCTATGTTGGTGTGATTTGGGTCCTGCTACTCAGGCAGCAGAAGAAAAGGAGCAAATATCTTCCAGATCTGTCCTGCAGGGACACGTGGAAGATGACGGCAGGCAAGGGAGCACACAGCTCGCTTCTGCTCTGCCACAAAGCCTTGGTTTGTGGCACCGTGGGGATGGATCTCTCGGGAGAGTAGAGACTCTCCTTTATGAAAACTGGGAATGCAAACTGTCAGATGGACTTACCAGGGAGTCTACTGCTGACTGATGGGAAAATCAAAATGGAAATAAAGTTTGAGACGAACTGATATGTAGGTTCAAAAGCCTATATAGCCAAATAGCCAAAGAATATGTTCATCCGGGCGTTATAGTTCAATGGAATCGTGAGGCACAGAGTGTTGCCTTACAGTACCATTGCAAAGGGAGAAACGAACAGGTCTCCCACTGAATGGATTCCCCAGGCCAGGAAAAACTACTTCCCTACAGTAGTTGAGACAAAAGCTTCCCAGCTAAGGGTCTGCCATCTCTGAGTCTTCTGAACCATAATGAGAGAAATTAAGCTAAACAGAGCTGGATGTGTGGGGTTCCCACAGAAACGTGCTCTCGGGAGATGCTCCGGAAAGTGCTCACAACCTTGGGATTAATAGTGTGGTCTCGTGGTTAGAACTGAGGACTGAAAGTCAAGCATCCTGCACCGAAATTATTTCATAAATCATCTGCTGTGTCTCAGTTTATCCACTGGTAAAACCTCACGGAGGGAATGTATGTCTCAGTGAGTTAAGTATTCCAAGGACCTCACAAGAAATGCCAAATCCTCATTTTTATAATTAAACATCTTCCCGAAGAGTGTTATAAAATCGCCAGAAAATACATAAGTAAAAAGCTAAGAACTGGAGTGCTATCCCCTGCAATGTAAGGGAGGAAAATAATCAGAGATAAGGAAATGTCTTTTGCACTGAAGAAGAAAGTCTGACCAGAGATGTGTAGCAAATATACAGATAGCTACACGACCGCTTGAAATTCTAGGGTTACAACAGAAAATTGAAGACGTATTCTGAAGCCAAAACATAGGATGTGCCAAGCCAATTACCAGAATAAGATGACAAACCCATGGAAATAAATGATAAGGTTAACAAAACCCACGAGAAAAACATCAGAAAATTTGAGAAAAATCTGCAACTGAAGCAAAATACATAGATCCAGCTAATTATCTTGTGTCTACAGAGTGCCCTTTCATCTAGAACAGTCTCCAGACATTTTATGAAATCAGGAGAAACATTCATACACACATGTATGCACAGTCTTCCTCCATGATGAGCTCTATCCACGGTTGTGTAGCAGCATCTTCTGCTGTTACACAGCTGAAGTGATTCATGCTTTCAGAGAGGAAGCGAAGAAGAATACTACATCCAGCTCAAACCACAGGAGGGTTTTTATACAAGCCACAAGAAACAAACTAGTTATTTTATGGGGCAGATTATTCAAACGTGTTACACATAAACTAAAAAAAGTTAGAGTTAGAAAAGGCAACTATGGGAGAACTAGCCCCAACCCCATCCGGTCGAGCTCCCAGCGACGGAGACGAGGCACAAGTTAACAGGAAATTCAGTCTGTCCTTGGAGCTTGGCTTTTTGTTAAGAGCTCAGACACTTGAGCATCAATTTCTGGAAATGGGAAATCAGAAAAGAGAAACAAAACAAGCAGGTCAGTGGGGTGCTTTTGAGCTGCATTCAGACTCATGGCAGGGTGCACAGCAATCAGGCAAGTGGAGCAATTTGCTATAAACTTGAGAGTAAAAAAAAAAAAGAAAAACGACAGGACTACGCATCTGCTAAATGCTTTTTTTTTCCCCTATCTGCAAAGCAATCTCTGTTCTTACTATAGCTTTCAGAGCTGGAAGAAAAAAGCCACTAGCAGATACAGCCTGGACAAAAACTGGATTAGAAACAGCAGGACACATCGGTGATGTGAACAGCAAAGAGAATGGATTCAGAAAAACTGTCGCTGTTCTAAAAACAGAAGCAGAACTATAGAAATGGGTCATCTCAGAAGGACTCCATGGAAAGCAGAAGGGATGTGTTCATACCTTCCCTTTGCTTAGTTTCCCACTGAAATGCCCGTTTGCGTTTACAGCAGAAGTGAGTTTTACCCATTAGTCACCGAAGACACATGCATTACTCTGAACTGTTAAATGCGGAATTGAACCAGGTCCACAGCAGAGCTGCCACAGACACTGAAGCCTAGATTAGTGCCTGTACCAATATAAAAAGCCCCTTTCACAGCAAAAGCAACTTTTGCGCATAATCTCACAGCAGAAATCACTCTTGCCTTCTAAGTATGCACTGTACCTTTTAATAAAGCCTTTCCTAATAGCAAAAGCATTCGCTTGGTCTCTTGGCTTTTTCCTCCTCATAGCAAAGACGCAGAGCTGGAAAAGATCTACACTTTTCTAAACTTGTCTTTGGAAAGTTTCTTTGCCAAGTTACACTTTGTCAGGAGCTCATTATTTTCTGGGTAGACACTAGAGACTTCACTTTGAATTATTTTGAGGGCTTTGCTGATGCAGTTTCAAACTATGAGGTTTGTGTGCTTTCTTGCATGAATCACAGCAACTTACGTTCATTCCACACACAAAGCTCTGCTTCATTTCCAGACCCTTCTCCACAGTGTTTCTTCCAAAACCACCTATAGGTTTTCCAGAGCCCATTTCACAAAGTTCTAGATGGTTTTGTGATGAGATGGGAAGAGCAGAAATTCAGGGCTTCTGAATATTCTTCCCACTCCTTTTACGCTGAGCAGAGTTTCTGAGAACAAAGCAGCTGCCAATTCTGGAGATAGGAGCTTGGACAGTCTCATTTGTCTCTAAAATTCACAACTGAGGTATCAAACATCAGCTTTTCTACAGATAATGAGAGGTGGAAAATGAATCATCAGCACTCTTGATATATATCATATGAATACATGAATAAATAGTTGATCTGCTATAAAAAGCAGATGCCAGTTTAATAAATTTACCAAAATATTGCTGAAAACTATGCAGTAGAAAATTGGACCTTTGCATTTATAAGAACCATGAACCGTTGACATATTAAACAACTACTAAAGTAGTGTACAAGTGAATAAGCTAAGCGCACTAACACAACATTGCTATGTACAGCATCTCTGATGAAGCTGTTTTTTAAATTTCTCCTGGAGATCAGAAGGAAGAGGTTAGCCAAAATTCTACTCCATACACCCAGCATCACACTTTTCCATATTAAAAGTGAATTTAGTGGAAGCAATGTCATGTACAGAGGCAAGTGATGTGGAATTCTGCTGTTTAATGGCTTTGCTGTAACTAAGAGCACAAACAATTTACATATATATTGGTTTGGAATAACCAATTTAAGTTTAAGTTTAAGTAGTATGAATTGCTACAGATTATATTGGTCAGCAGGCAGCAGGACACTTTCAGAATTCATTGTGGTTATTTGCAGGCGGTGTGTAATTTTACTTTGATTTAAGCACATACTTATTCAAGCACTGAAAATGACATGTCTAAAAAAGTCTCAGAGCTCCATCATGAGAGCCTGCGCTATTCTTGGCAAGCAGAAATATTATTTCTTGCCCCCTATCATTAGCAGACTTTGTTCGTCGTCTTAAAAGAAGCTGGGGAAACCTACGGGTAACCCTTCCCCAGACAATTCTTTGCTTCTAAACCCATTTTGCGTGCAGTTGGGCGGGTTTCGCTCCCCGCCGGAGCTCCTCTGTCCGTGGTACTGGCATCCTCCGCCGGCCGGGAGCGCACGCCTTTCTAACGCGCACCACCGCAGGAGGAGTTCCTTGAAATCTGACTTCCAGTAACAGCCCCCAGGCTAGCTATCTGCCTGGCCTAGTTCTGTCAGATGTGGTAGCATCAAGAATTTGCATCTTTGGCAACCGAGGGTAGGAGAGCAAACTCTTGGTAAAGCCAAAATATATAACGAAGAGTGAAGATGGAGTGAAATCAACCACGGCTTGGCAAGACGAAATAAAATATAAATTAGATTCACAAACTATGAAATAAATTGAGTGCAAGGCATTTGGAAAAAGAGAGGAGACTGTTTCTACAAAGTCCAGTCTGAGGATGTTTCTCAGTGCTCTGATGTAAAGCAGAAGCACTTATGTAATGTAATGGAAAATACAGCCACATACACAGCCCTGAGCAAGTGATTAGTCGCAACGGTGACTGAACTCGGACAAAAATCTGCGCCGCTGCTTCAAATGTCAGCAAATTAGGCACTGTTACACTAATGGGAGACTTGAGAGACCTCCACCAACAATGCTCTGACCTCGTTCTCTTAACCCACAGTGACTTGAGACCTGCCTGTGCTAAAGTCTTAGCTGACAGCAATTTGAGCCGCGGAATAAAAGAAGGGATGTGGAACTCAATTATGCAGCAACAGATCTCCAGTGAAATCAATGCAATTGTGTCACATGAGAATTTGGCTGGCAGCCTCTGAAGTCTGCATAGCAGAAAACCATCCCCTCAGAAATGCAAGCTGAAGTGAAGCGAACAAGGAGTAATGCAGACAATGAAGTGCCACTCTACGCATGAAAAATGCTCAGTGGATTCTAATTTCCTCTGTGTCAGACTGGTTTTATCCCCACATTACTCCGTGAGCAGTACTCCTGACCTATATGAGCACAAACCAAATCAGATCAGGCCAAGGCATCCTCTGCAAAAAGAAATTTCCCTACTAGGTAATTAAGACGATGTCAAGCAGGCAAACTATATGCATATTCAAGTCCCCATATCAAAGTGAAATAATAATTGCTTGTTAGCAAAAAAAGCTCTCTCCCCAGGTGAAACAGCTAAAGTTAGACACCATAGACTCAGTTTTTATTTATACTAAGGCCCCATTTTTTGTCAGTGTACTAGGGCATATTAATAGGTTATTAGGATACAGGATTATAGGATATATAGGGCATATTTCTATTTATAGGAGTTGCACTTTTCTTACATCAAGTGTGAGTTTTATGTATATATACAGAAACAAGCACAGTTTAAGCATTCCTGCATATGTTCTGAGCAACATAAATAGTACAAAAGAGAGTCAGACCACACCCTGGAAAGCACTGTACTAATTCAGGGTCAGACTTCACCCATTTGAATAGTGCCAGTGGGACTGTCAGAAATGTGGAAATGCAATCACGCCCAAATCTCGAGGGGTCCTAACGAAACCAGAGCAAGTGAACCCTGTGTCCAAAATGACCTTCCTTAGCACTGACGTGGCATTACAACACCAGAAGCACGGAGCTTCTGAGAACACCGACAGACTGAGTTCCCAAAGACGCAGGAGCCGAAGCACCATGTCCAGCGATGGGGAAAGCACGGAGAGGCACACGGGGCTGGCTGGTAGTAAACCACGTCTCCCTGCTTCTGCCAGCAACCCTGTCAAATCCCAGCGTACTACTACTAAGGCAAATAAACAGTATATGAAATAACAGCCTGAGAATGACAAATAAAACACAAATAACGTTAATGCATTTGAGAATGGCACTCTCTCTAGGTCCTGCATTCTTTCCATCAAACCTGGAACCGCAGCACTTGTACTGCTGGATCACCGTGAGTGACTCGCTAACCTGTAAAGTGCGTGAGTCTACATCATAATTAACGCTTGGCAGTGGAAATATAAATTCCCTGGCTTGTAGATGGTATATCCTCCTATAAACACTTAACTTGGCCACCAAACTGGAAAAATAGATAGGACATTCATAAGGAGTGCTCACCATGGGAAATGCCAGCATTTTTTCCTGGAAACTATTTACATTGCCAAAATACTTCAATAAGAAAAATGATCTGAGACCTTTCCCTTAATATGCATCCTGTTCTCATTTGACTTGTAGTCTACAGTGTGCAGCATTCATTCTGAGTCAGACTTGAATTACTGTAGTACAAGCAATGCAGAAGGGAAGTACAAGCCACAAGTAAAGGAAAAATATGTGTTACACTGTCTCACTAAGAGGAATGGATTGCCTATACATCACAAGCTACCTTTATATCTTTCTTGGCATAGACCTTTGTCACACAGCACAGAGAAACTATTTAGGAGGATTCAGCGTATGCGAAAGAGGCTGGCTTTCCAAAAGAACCAGTAAAAACAAAGAAGCAGTGCAAAGTGGACACTGAGCTCCTTTTGAAAGTCTAACAAACTGACTGCTGACAAAATGAGATCATGCCAGGCCAAGAAGGAAGATAGCCACCAAGGTCTTGTACTGAGGTGTACAACACATACTGAAAGTGAACCTTTCCTGTCCAAATAAAGGCTTTTCACCAAACCAAAGAGGCAGAAAACCACAGTCACAAGAGCATTCAGCTCACAGCTAGCTCTCTCACCTGCTAGCCCTGCATCCTGTCTTTGAGACAAGCCCAAAACTAATTGACAAAATCTGTATCCAGTTCTTTTAATTTCTTGGGAATGAAAAGTGAACCCCTTTCTTGGAAATAAGTCTTTTTTTTTTTAATCCTTTTCCAGCAGGAGTTCCCTAACGGTGGAAATAACTGTTTAGCCAGTTCTGATGGGCACACAGGGAAACGATCTCACAGTTTAATTTTCACGTATACTCAGAAGATATTTACATCCCCTTTTAGCTTTATGCTGCCAGAATGGTATAAAAGAGCATAAATTTAAAGAAGAATCAAAACAGTTTAGATTAATATTATGGTTAATATCCTAATCCTGTAAGAAAATTAGCGTTTGTAATTTTAGGTTTATGAGCTTATCATGTTCTGGTGCATCTTGGGATAAGGCACAGACAAATGCTCAAGTACTTAGTTGAAGCAAAATCATTACAGCGGAATTTCCCCAGGCACCCAATTTCAGACTCCTTTGAGTACTCTGGCCAACATCTATACACATATAGTCGATGCTAGAGCCTGGCATAGGGAAGAGGCAGACAGCTACAATAGACCTTTGTTGTGCCTATGATTCAAGCAATTGGTTTCAAAATATGTATTGAAGATTTCTGTTCTACCACCCTGTACTTTCTACTCAATTACTGAAAAGAATATGTTTTCTAAGCATGAAACAATATCATTTTTGTCAAGAGTTTGGAAACCGAGCGCTTATATGAATTGAAGAAAGCCTCCTTTCTCTTCCCTGTGCGGTTCTGGTTATGGGGAAAGAGCTTTCTGTGTGAGTAATCTTTCTAAGTAGGAAGCAGAGCTCCCCTATTGCTAGGGAAGAATGGACCTCCAGTAGGCTAATATGTGATGGATGACTGAATGCAAACTTGGCAACGTTGCTCTCCGCTACCCAAAGAATACAAAATGCCACAGGCTATTCGTACACAGGGACTCTCTAGTTGGAAGTTCTGAAAACTTGGCAACATCCCACCTTAGTTTAATTGAAACTACAGTGGCAGGACCATTAAGGATGCGAATTTGGAGAAATTTCTTGCAGCAAGATCAACTCAGGACGAATTTATCTTTGGTGATTGACTCATGCATAAGTCAAACAAAAACATAAATGGAAAGTTATTCTCATTGACTCCACAATCTCAGCAGCATAATCTCACATTTGGTTATGAGGGCTACTTTATGGGATACAATGTACATTAACTAGTATTCTTTAAAGTCTACATCCAGATATACTCACTGAAGCTATAGGGTTGTTGTTTGTTGTTGTTTTGTCATCAACAGGATATGCGGTATACAGGAGAGAGAGAAATGATGTACATAGAAATCCAGTGAAATATTACATTAAGACCATGTCTAGTTATAAAGGCATGTATATCATTCCAGTGAATGTTAAAAAGAGACACTAAATAATTCAACTTTGTCTTTTTAGCGGAAGGATCCCTATTATATTCCTTCTTTCAATGCCTGAACACGTTCTGCTGGATCAAGAGAGATCTCTTGTCAGGCAGTATCCCATTCTGACTCCTCCTCCCCAGTCTGCCCATTCCACACAGTTTAGTTACATCATACATTGAAAGATTTCACCAGCTGGAAGAATGCCCGGTTTTTAACTTTTCCCACATGTGGAAAGCATTTAACTTCAGCTCAGATTGGACAGAGGGTTGAACGCACGAGTGGACAGTAAGCACTGAGTTAGGGGAAGTTTCACACTTGTATAAACCCCAGAGCTCGACACAAACTGAGACGGCTTAAGATTGTCTCTGGGGGTTGTTCATTTTCCTTCTTTCTGGTAGCCCTGTTCCTCAAAGAACTGCCTTCTTCCTTCTGTTTTCTCTTCACTACACAAAGAACTTTTTTGAACAGCTAATAATAGCAATCGTAAGTTCTTTGTGGCAGAGAGCATCACTTCTTATGTCTATTCACTCTTTTGAATACAATGAGGCACCAAAATGCTGCAGCAGTAGTAACAACATCAACTTCTAATAAACTCCTGCACAAAACCAATAGAAGCCATCGACAAGTCCACTTTGACATCAAGCAGTTTAATGAATTAAATTACATCTTATAAACTCATAAGCGATCTGTACACATCCCTTATTTTTCAGCTCTTGAGCTCAAGTTATGACATTTCCTGTCCAGAACTTACTAGTCCTACAATTGCTTGCACTATTTTTGCATATTTCTGAGCCTGGGTGATGATAAAACATTTACACATTAACTTAATTCACTCTGATTGCTGTCTTCCTCAATTTCCTACTTCAGTAACAAAGAATTTCTGTAATATTACATCAGCAACTTCCTTAAAACTACTATGGGAAGCTGCTACATTTTACAATAGTTTCAAACTTTGTAGTTTATAATCACCAGTTTTGATAACACAGATCAGTCTTTGAGACGGGTGTGCAAAATTCATACTAGAAATTAAGTCTAAGAAAGTGTATGCTGGTAAATCAGAGCACAATTTTAAAGCCCAATATCTCAAACTGCCACAATTCAAAACAAATGCCTTTTCATTATTGGAAAGCTGAGATTTCTAACTTTCTAGTGATATAAATCATCCATTTCTAAGCCTAGAGCTTTCTGACACACTGGAGCTTAAAACTGTCAATGGCCCTTGAGCTCAGCAGACTGCGATGGCACGTGTCCAAGGACGAATATATCAAGTCACAGGCTTCAAATTAGAGTAGTTTTTAACCACTCTGAATTTCTCATGTTTCAATATATGTCCCACAAGTAGGGCAGGTAAAGGTGTCGCTGATAATGAAGAAGACACCACCCTCTGCATTTACACTTCCTTCCAAATGTAATATTCAACCTCGACAGATACCAGAGTGCACTAATGGAAACCGCCAACTGAACGAGCACCGTTTCTCCCTTACAGATTTGCCGATAGGGGACATCCATTTACACCAGACAACTATTATACAATCCAGTACACTTCATCGCCTTAGCACCACTCATACCTCTGAGCGCGCCCTGCAAAGAGCAGATGTACCGTTGTGTTGCACGAGGAAAGTGGCAGAGAACTGCATGAGCAGGTCCAGGATTTCAAATGGTTTTACCAGAGGGGATGAAATGGTTAAAGCTCTGGCTCCAAAGCAACATCACTGTTTCAAATGCACACTTGCTTCTCAGTTCTGCTTCACTCTCGAGGATGAAAAACTCACGAGGAGCACAGACTCTGCCATCTAAACTCATTTTCTTATCAAAAAGTGAAACAATACTCAAGAACAGACTTTGACAGTCTCTTTACAGCAAGTCAGAACATCTTCATACATAAATAGTCTTTGGCTGTTTTTAGATATTTTATAAAAAGCAGTAATATGAAAAATAAGCCGCCCAATCTGAACTTCAAACACCTTTAGATATGCCGTTCTAGCAACATGATGGTTAACTGAATACTGGGGAGAAATGATCCAGTCTTAAAGAACTGGCATTAAAAAAATATATACATTTCCATTAACAAAAAGCCTCCAGCTAACACAGTTACTCATAATTTTGTGGAGTACCTTTTAGCCTGAGTTTAGGGATGTTCCCAGTAAGTTCTACCATCATTAAGCATCATTGTTTCAATGAGACACTTGGATCTGGTTGGTTCTCTTTTCGTGTGCTTATCACCACTATGTACCTGGAGGAGATTTCTTCAGCAGAACATCAGCTTCCTCTCCAAATGAGACATGACATTCTAAGCTGCAGGCTGTAGGCTTTTCAGCAGATCCTTTGGCTCTTCTACAGCTTTGGAAACACTGATAAAGTAACTGTAGTTATAGGATTAAGGACTGGAACTTGCAAAGACTTTTCTCTGGGCTGAAAGGAGCCAGAGGATAAAATTAATGAAAAAAAAAGATGGGAAACAAATAGTAATTTGCTGAGGATAGTGACTGTGATAGGGTCAGTGACGGTGGGGGCAAGCAGCCCCCAGTACGGCATGCCTCTCACTCTGCCTTTTTCAGCTGCTGATCCCCCTGCTCAGCTCAGCTGCGCATCCTTTCCTGAGCAGCGGTGCGGAGGTGCAGCAGCCGCAAAGGGGATGCACCAGGAACACCCTGGCAGCTCTTCCCAGTACGCTCAAAATTCACTGCCAGGGAAGGTGAGCTGCAGGTAGAGCGATTCTCTTCTTTTGGCTAAACAATTGCATTTGATCAAACATTTCCTTGTGAGTTCCCAATAGCAGTAAGGAAAAAAAAAACAAAACACTTTTCTGCAAGTTTTCCTAGAATTCAAGACTGTCGCTAGCCTCCACCGTCCCGCTCATTCTCCGACTACAGCACCCTTCACATTTCACAGCTTTAAAATGCAAATGCACAACAATAAAACAAAAACCACACAACAACATTAATCAGGAAGCATGTAACATGAATTCCCATTATTTAATATGATTTAAAGAAAAAGTGGGGGGAGAAAAACCCAAACACAGCAGCTTGACAATAAGACTTTTACCCAGTCCATAGAGTTGCAAGCACCTCATGCGTTTCTATTTTTTTCATGAAAGAAAATTTGATAAATAAGTTTGTTATGCTTTTTAATTTTATAATGTCTGCACTATGCAAGAGGACATGTCACTGTAATTTCAATTGGAACATATCTTTCTCCTGCATAGTACGATACAAACTTTTCAGAAGTTTAGAATAACTACCAAAAACTCTATCTCCTAGTAGCCAGAGAGCAAACGAGGCAGGGAAAACTCTGCAAAGGTGATGTACCATCAAGTTTTGAGTAAGTGGGCTCAACTCCTAAACGAAGCTAAGTGCGATCACCTTCTCCCAGTCAGCTTCCCTATTTTAAGCCAATTTGAGCCTAACTGGTAACTGCAGACACAGTCATGCAGAAAATCTCAGAGCACAAGGGAGCGAGTAGTTGAGACACGCTGTAAAGCAAGTGTCTCCATTTTTCCATGCTGATGGAGAATGTCACCCTCCCGCTCCCCAGAACCCACCCATTTAAGTACTGGTAATAAGATACCACTTGAGTCTTCCTTTGTCTTTTGCCCCCCAGTGCAGACTAATGTTACCGTACTGTGAAAAGAAACTGGAGCCCAGTGGGGGCGGGGAGGAAGGTGACAAAGGCTTCAGTGCAAATAAGTGTGCAGAGAACAAATTAAAAAGAAAAAGGGGCTGACACTTTTCAAGTCACACACAATAGCACAGGAAGAGGAGTTACCTGGGGGAGTTAAGAACTGCAAGTGGATTTAGGCTGGTACACGAGGTGAGCATGGGGGAAACATTTCGATTGCTTCAGCAGCCAAGAGGAAATCCCAAATCCGATTTTCTACCCTTCCTATCAATTTGGTTTCTGTCTACACTTCTGTAGGTGTCTGGCATCCAACTAACTCATCCTTCATTCATTCATCGGATCACATTGATGTCATTGAGACATTTTTACGTTACTATTACAGCGGACAATAAAGACAGACTGCAGACAGGCATGCTCCGATACAAAAATATCCCCTAATAAGATCCCTGACTACTCACACCGATCGTCGCAGCTATGAGGGTCATGACAGAACACTGTGTCATTGCAAACTCGTGTGGGAGAAGAGCTCCTGATTTTTGAATTCAGGCAGGAAGCACTTACCTTCCAGACTCTGACAGAGATTAGATCCCGCTGTGAGCAGTCTCCATGAAATAAATATGATGTTAAAGTCAGCTATCGGCTTCTGACTTTGTTGCCGTCCTGTCAAAACTCAGCGAAGTTGCGTTGTCTAATTTTGCGTGTGAGTGTGTGGAAGACAGAAGCGTTTGACAGTAAGGCAAACTGGCCAGATCAGCCAGATTCTGCTGGGTTTATATAGCTGAGCTGCAAATCCTGATCCTTGGCTCATTCCACTGTAATAGGACGCCTGAAGGCATTTTTTTCAGTTTTGCTTTAAAGGAACAGCCTCTCGCTTTGGCTTAGCTTCTGAAAGACACACACGCACACTCACATACACACACTGTCATACACAGGCACACACACACAAAAAGAATTTGCATGCAATTTATGGCTAAAGAAGGAAACCCCTGAACCATTCAAAAAGAAAGTCAGCTCAGGGCAAATGACTCAGAAAGCAGAATATTTTCCTTACAGCATCAGCAGAGTACATTATCAGGATTTTTAATCCCCTCATCCCCATTATTTTAACATTGCGAAAGAGTAGCAAACTTAAATAAAATCAGAGGAATCACAAGCAGGATTTCAATTCCAGAAAATCCTACAGAGCAGAATGGATCTAATGTGCAGTTAGTGTAAATTGACCCCACGCCACTGGAATCAACTGAAAAATTCAGATTCACACAAGCTGAGGAGCTGGCAAATCCCCCTGTTTTCAAGTTTGTGATCTCCTTTGCGTCCTTTTTGCACTCCTTCGGCTCTCTCAAGAGCTGTAGGGGGAAGAGCGGAGAAATCAAGAGAAAAGTCTAGTGAGTGGAGTGCTAGCCTGATGCTTTGTTAGAAAAAAAAAAAGAAGTGAGAGAGAGAAAAGCCCAAAGAGAATGACACAGGAGGGATTCCCTTTCTTCTCAGATCTGATAAAAAGAGATTACGTGGTGCTGTGTGTGTATGTGTGTAGAGATAATCCAGCCACTTTTGTGAGGCTTATGGTTTCTCAGTGGCTGCATTCTCCCTGCTTCCCGTCCCAGAGCTATCACTAACACACAGACTGCTCATCTGGGACCCTTCCAGGGCGGGTTGTTATCTCTCACTGCCCTTGAACCTCAGCTTGTGGCAAAAAGTGAAGATCACAGTCAAAGGATTCTCATTAACACTGATCTCCCTCCTAACTGATACTAAAAATCTGGCCCTCCCCTTGCCTACACCCCAACCCACTGTTCCTTTATTTTTCGTTTGGGTTTCTTTTTTTGGGGGGAGTAGGGGGTACGGGGAGGGCAGCGGAGGCACAGGGGAGAGAGGAAGATTAATCTTTAACTTTCAGGTCTATCTTCTAGCACAAGGGATGAAAACACTCTTCCATGGGACGATTTAGAAAGCAAGACTTACCCAAGCACCTCTGAAGACAATGAAAACAAAACACTTCTCACTGATTTCAAGAGGAAAGTAGTGGGATCCTACTTGGGAACAAGGATGCTCATAAGGATAAAAACTGATTGCCTGGCCCTTTCTGATTATGTTTCCTTCTGAACGTGTCTCCTCCCAGCTGGCCTTTCCCAGGCTCCATGGACTCACACATCACACTCAGGATTTTTTTCCTTTTTGCTGCTTCACAAGCACAGCACTACCAGGAAGATTTGGCCCGTCCTACACATTTAGGAAAGGATCGGAGAATTCCTGACCCTGAAATTCTGAATCACCATTTTAGACTCATTATTTTTGGAGACCATAAAAAAGTAGAGTTCTTTTGCTCACTGAACTACTTAAATTTTCTTTGCTGTGGCTTTCATACATAACATTGATCCCATGTGTGTATTCTCTCCTGTCTAATAATATCGCTGAGCTCACGGCGAGCTCCCTTCCTCAGCACATGGCACGAGCTTTAGTCATTTCCAAATAGATGCTGATGAAAAATCAAGGAAAAAAAAAAAGAAAAAAAACCTCATAGAAGTTTTTAAAAATTACTTTTCCAACAAACACACGCTGCTTCTCCAACCAATTGCAGAAGTGTTCAAAAACAGAGATCAAAAGTTTCGGTAAAATCAGCTACGCGTCTGTACTGGCCATTTATGAACACCCATTTCCAATTTCTGTGTTACTTTTTTGATATGCTGTGTTTCATAGCAGTCATTCCCTACGAGAAGAAACGAGACTCTATTGGAGAGAAAGTCAGAAATGTTGACTAATCCCTGGTAAAGGCATCAGATCCTCTTTGGTCACTGAATTCTTAGAAGTAAGCCTTGTTCTGGACATCTCCACCAGTCTCAAAGGCAATGGGGTTACTGTATACAGCCACTGTTAAGTCTCCAATTTTTGTGTGTAATTCTTCTCAATATTCTCATCATGGTCCCGGCACCAGCCTACGTTAGCTCTCCTTCAGTTATACAGTCCTGTGAAGTTCAATTAAAATGTGTACTCAAGACCAAAAACTGAATGTGAGATGTAACATAATTTTTGCAATAAAATCTGATGGGGACTCAGAAAAAGATGGTTCCCCATACAACGAACCGTTTGCCGTCTCTTACTTCAGTAGTCCTTTCACTGACATTTGCAAAATGCTTTATTTCATTGTCCACTCTCACAAGTCTAAACAAGATCGTTAAAGCTCGTGCGTAAACTGTGGAAAGCCACTTGGAGGATTTGTTTTGGGAGCATTTGCTAATAACCAGCTTTTGTGCCAACATTTGTCGAATCAAAATTAAAACTAAATTTTTCTCCAGTAATTCTCCACCCACTTACCTGACTTCAAAAGATATGCCATACGAGATGAGTTTCAGGTAAGGCTTCAGGCCTGTTCTTGTTTTATCTTTTTGGGCTCACCCATCCTTAATCATACTCTGTTGCAAACACTGAAGGATACACTGAGTCAGAAGCAAATGATAACATGAAGGAACAGGGAAAATGTATTTTAATCAGAAAGATAGCTTTAGGTTGTGATCTCTAACAAGCAGGACAAACCGAATTCTGTGCCCTGTGGTATCCTCTTTCATTAGATAGAAGTTGATAGCAATTGATTTTTTTAAATGAAAGGAACTGGGAGAAATTAAATGAACACTGAACTTCATACTGTCAAGTTTATGGCTGTGTTTTTATGTGCTTAAAAGCTCATATTAGAGATGAAATTCAAACGTGTATGGAAGATCATAACAGACAAACCTAGGAACACCTTGAATTTATGAAAGCATAAACAAGACCAACTAATTTGTTTTTTTAAATATTAGCGAGTTGCAAAAAATATGCTCCTATTATTACCTAGGGACAAAATTGTTACAACATAGGTAATTAGACTTAGTTCCAATATAATACCTGTGTCGGTTCACCCAGTCCTAGGAATGTTGTACTTTGTAGCAGCATATTTAAGAGAGCAAAAGCCGCCCTGAACGGGCAGACATGAACAGAGGGGGCATTAACACTACCGTTAGCCCGGCCGGAGAAGTCTTTTGCCATGCACGTAGTGCAGCCAATTTCAGTAACGTGCAGATGGGAATGCAGTGAGCCACAGAATATAACTTATGAAACATAAATGGCCAAATTATATTGCTCTGGGACAGGGAAACAGACACTTGATTTGGACAATTCTAGGAGTCAGGAGAAGTATTCGGTACCTGTGGCTGGAAGGAAGTGCATTTCTCATAGAAAACTAATGTTAAGGTAGAACAATCTCAAAAGTAGCACCCAAGAGCAGTGTGGAGGAGCCAAGCCAGCCAGCTTGAGAAACAGTGCCAATTTAGTCACAATGAAATGCAGCCTGCTGAAGACAGCTTATCTTATTTCATGGTAAGAGGAAGATGAAAAAAACCATGATTTAAAGATAGACTATAATATCACAGGGTTGATCCTTAAGGGGATATGAGTTTAAAGATGCTCCATTCTTCCAACTGATACTTTTAGGTCAAGTAATTTCCAGAGACATTTTGATACTTCTTCACTGAATATCCTTTCCCTACATTTTCTGTCTTTTGAAAGCATGTTCACAAGATTTCACTGGTACAGAATCAAGTTCACAGTACTTTTGTCTTTACATCTGCATTACCTTGATTTCTTTAGGGCTGTGGCCAAATACAGGTGAGTTAATTCTAGTTCACATTGAGTACTATTCTTGCAATCTTGCTAAAACTTTGGCTCTTGGGTTACCATATCATCTGCAGCTTTTCAGTTGATTTTCCACTAATTTGCAGCAAACCATCATGCCAGTACATTCACTGCTTCTTACCTGACTATCATTTGCAAACAGACTTTGACTTCTATGAGAGCGTTTGTTGTTTAGAATCACTCAATGTCAATACACAAGAAGACACTTCAACTTATTTCCCCAGAAAAGATCTAAACATCTAAACTATTTCTTTAAATACCTGCTATTTGCACCAATTCCTGTTGCCTCTACACTAATATTCTCCCTTCCCTGATGTGATTACTCTCAAACAGACTAAGGGCTTTCAAGCACTGCAGAATTTTGGCTACTTGGCCAGTGCTTATATTTAGGTGAGAACGCTAATTTATACAGTTATACATAGACCATCCTCTCCCAAATGTTATGAACACTGGTATGACCACGTTCAACCATGCCGAAGACAACATTAATTTGAGGCTGGATCAATCCTGATAATTGCGACCAGGCAAGGAAATGCGCCCACTGTTTTGGCATCAGAGAATGCAAAAGCTCGTTCTTAACCCAGAGAAGTCTGACCTAAATAGACAAATGCAGAAACCAAAGGTACAAGTTCGCAACTGCTGCACAGATCAGCACTAGTAAGAACTGGAAGCAACTGCGCATGTAAAGACAGCCAAGATGAGGCCCCATAATGTCAATTAAAGTATTAAATATCACACCAAACACTAAACTACAAGAAGATACTTATCAATTTTGGATTTTTTAAGAGATGACCTACGAAAAGCAGAAGGAAATTTCCTCTATTATTTGAATTTATTATTATTATTATTAGAACATTACCCAAGGGTAGCATTCATTCCCTAAATGAAGAAATAAGAAGCAGCTGTTTGAGAGCAGACCCACCGGGATTGTGTACTGCCTGTACATGGGAAGACCATTGTGACAGATATCCATTTAGCCTTTCTTTAACTGTTCTTTTAAGAGCTAAGTATCTCTTGGCAATATTTGCATGACCTGGACAGACCACAAGCTTAATCACAATTACGAGCTAACTGAGCAAACGTTGGTGTTTAATAAAGTTATTTCAAACTCTCACAGCAGTGAAAAGAAGCTACGTGCTTGTTAAGGGATACACGAGAGTGGAGTCAGATGACTTGGGTGCTAATGCAAGGTCTGCCATGCCCTGAAATACGACCTTGATCATCTCTTTCCCTGATCTGTAAAATAAATGTCCTTTGCAAGGTATATATCAACACACTGATACCATACACTAGACAAGAAGTTGTTGTTAGTGATATTAGTGACATCAGAAACATTTACAAAGATAATCTAGATAGCACGATGCAAAATTCACTCAAGAAAAATCAACGCTTCACTAAAAAAAAAAAGACTAAATAGACAATAATAACTACACCAGTACATAAATACCTTCCATCCGAACTGCTGGTGTGAGAGTCTATAACAGAGTGACTTCTAATGTTCGTAAATATCTTTGCCTTTTTTTATATTTGCAGTAAACTTTATTAGAAGTTTATGAAAGAAAATACAGCTGTCGTGGTTTAGGCCAAATTGGCTACTGGGGACCTAGGGGACCCCAGATGGGANCAAAATACAGCTTTCACTATGTATCAAAGTAGGAACAGCAACAAGAAAGACTACACCAAATTGCTGAGGACTGAGTGAGGAAAGTGAAGCTCACTATGTGGGATGGCGTAAAGCTTTTATCAGCATGTTCGCATTACTCATAAGCGGTTAAAACACAGATGACACAGGGAAAGTAACTCAACTGCTGTAAAGGTTTTATACCATGCCACACCAATTTGTACCCTCTAAGTGCTTGAGTTCATAAAAATACTTAAGCACAGGCTTCTAACCATCCCTAAATACTTCTGTGCACTTTACTGTAATCATGTTTTTAAGATTATTGATGTCAAAATTAGAGCTAATCACGTTAAACATGTTCTTAAACATCTTGCAGGAACAGTTTCCCTACTGAAGTTTGAGTAACAAAAAAAGCAAAGCAAAAGTCTGTAGTGCTTTTCCATTCTATATGAAACACAGTTAAATACAATAGCCATTACCAGTATATGCCCTACAGTGATAAGGATTCCTAATGTTAATAAGACCGCAGGGTGGAGCACAAACAGGCGTGAGCACACCAAAGTACCCTTTTGTTAGAAAACATGACACAATATTCACCCAACAATCACCACAAGTGGGTTGGCCTGGGAAGAAGGTAGCCTCCATCACCCACAGGATTGCTCTCCCTAAGCACTCCCTTAGATAGCGGTGGGGGCATCTAATGAACATGGTAGTTGAAGAGTACAGCTCTCCACAGAGTGATAGCAACATTCCCTCGGTGTCTATCTTGGTATATCAAGTATGGTTTGTTTAGTAAGAATCTGTCTTAATTTTGGGTAGGAATTTGATGGCACTTGCTACCCCACGTCCTCATTTATGCCACGTTAACACCTCCCATACACCTCTTCCACACCCCAGCAAATAAGCTGTGGACACTCCATCATCTTTGATGCCCTCCTGGACTAAGTGATGGCCCTGAAGGGCCCTGCAGTAAAAGGTGCCTGACAGAAGCAATTCCCCAAGTGAGATGTTGCTCCTAGAAGATGTGTTCGGTCACTAAGAGACACGCCAACTGGTCACCAGGAATGGACCACTCACCCGGCATAAGCATGAGACTACTCCTCCGCAAAAACATACACCTGTCACATAGACATATCTTTGTTTGCTGCTACTAAATATAAAATATACTTTCTTAGGAAAAAGGAGAATGAAAATTTAACAAGAAGCTCCTCTGGTAGCTAACTACTTCCTTCAATGATTTTAATTACTGTGAGCCATGCTGTGCTGTAAATAAAAAGACAGAGAACTGGTTTCATGAGTTTAAGCAATATTTAGCCCTAACTGCACGTTTTGTCCAAAAACGTCGAAGCACTTACACAGAAGAAGAATGAGATGGGACCTTAAAGGTAATATAGTCTTCCCTAGGGCAAAATAAGCTGTACCAAAACCAACAGTGTTTAGTAAAACAAGCTTGGCAAAAGAGTACAGCACTTTTTTTTTTTTTTTTAAGAGGGAACTACACCAAAATTAAACATGATATCAACAGCAGAATGAGAAATCTAAGACAAGGTTCAAGACTTTCTAATACCCAGCCAGCAGCCTACATGACAAAACTGACACTTTTCAGTTATCCATACCCAAATACACAACACCCTGGTTCTGTTATAACTCCTGCCTTCGGATGAAAGCCTCTATTCTGAGGAAAACAGTGAAAAACTCTTTTCTAAGAAAAAAAGATTACAACTCAGTTTAAGTCACTGCCTCAGGCAATGCTGTCAATTAATTTAAGCTGTACCTGGCCTGGTTAGCTATTTAACAGGTAACGCATAACAAACATACACACAGGCGCACACACCCTCCACACACCGCCAACATAACAAAAGAGAAAGTTTGGAAGGATTTGGATCCATGGAGTTGAAGGTGGTGGGTTTGATAATCATCGTGCAGTGATTAATTTTTGCTAATTGGAGAGACAAGACCCACTGGTTGTCAAGGTAACCATGTCCAACCTCTAGAAAGCTGGTTGCAAAGGCTCTCTTAATCCTAAAGCAAAGCCCTGACGCAGGAAGACACTATAGAAAAATGTGGCAGAAAGACCTTTAGCTATATATCCTCTGGAAATTAAATAAAAGCTGCTGTTTAGCCACATTTATAAACATCTTATCATGCAGATCATCACCAGCATTCCTGTGAGTGGAGTTAAGCAAGCACATAGACAAATCAGTATTTATGATAGGTATTCCAATCAACGTTCTATCAATAGCATCCATGAAAGATCTACTCGAGGATAAGGAGACACACCGTGTCCATCTTGCACAGTTTGGCTTTTACGAAGACAGTCTTGATTCACTGACATAAAAGGGAGGGGAAAAAAAACATTTCTATTCAAATCACCTCACTAAGAGAGGAAGAGAACTGTTTGCCTGTCCTTTGAGTCAAGAAAAATAAAAATCTCACCCCAACCTTGGAGAAAATCTGTCTGTCCAAGTACTAGAAATCTCAAGCTGTGGTTGAGCAGACAGGAAATGTCCCAAAACAACCAAAAACTACCTGTTTGTGCTGGCCCTGGACGCTTATGTCTCTAGTCTTCAAAGCATAGCCTAAAACGGTTTTAAACTAATAAATCATGGTCACAGATTAGCAAATAGGGATATTTAACCTCTCCATCCAGCTTTAGGGGATGAGCAGCAGATGAAGTCATTAGAGGAAGTCAGGAAATTGGCTGATGGAGAAGCGATCATTTGCTTTGTGATTCTTACCCTCTGCAATCGGCTGAAGAGGTGAAAGGTTCAGTGAAACAGTGGAGACATGAGGCAGACAGCAGCCCCGTTTGACCTGCACGGCGTTTGTACAGACCAGACGAGTATTGCAGTGTGAGCTGGAACTAATCTGTTCGTTTCCAAGGAAGAACTAACTTTGAATGCTGAAGTTCAAGAGCACTGTCCCGGGAGCAGAGGGGAGGGGGCTGGTAGGTACAATAGACACATACGCTTGAAATAGAATTCTGGCGTCCTCGAGTACTACCAAAGAGGTTTTTACAGCTACGTTTGCCTAATTATTGCCTCACCTCTTAATAATGTAACAAGAAACACAGTCAAGGATAAAGCAGACGTGAGAATTTCCACTTGACTCCCCAGCTCCAATCTTGCTGATTTTTAGTGAAAAGCGCTAATTAGTGTCTCCCTCTCCTGTTTTTTCTCAGAATTGCCCCCTGACCAGCTAGGATATCACATCCAAGTTGTCACAGACCAGCAAGGACCAACTGCATGATTAATCCCACATCACTCCCAAGAGTCCTCAGAAATGTCCTGCCTGTTCTAGCTGTTCATCATCGGTTTGCACCCAGGCACGAAGAGACAGGGGCACAGTCCTCCCGGCCCAGGTCCTGGCGCTGCCCATTTTACCCGAGATATCTACAGACACATCAAAGCAGCGGGAAAAGCCCAGAGAGGTTGTTGAGGCCCCATCCCTGGAGGTGTTCAAGGCCAGGCTGGATGTGGCCTTGGGCAACCTGGTCTGGTGGGAGGTGTCCCTGCCTATGGCAGGGGGGTTGGGACTCGATGATCTTCAAGGTCCTTTCCAACCTAAACCATTCTACGATTCTATGATTCTAAAAGGGAGAGGTGATGCTGGCTCTTCACAGAGCTCTGATCCCGTTTATACAGCGGTGAGGGAGAACACAAGCTCTCTCTGCTCTCTCCCTGTCTATCGCTCACCACACTGCACCGCGTCGCTGGTGAGGTCACACCATAAAAGCAGCCCAAAGGAGCAGAGGGAGGACTTTTCTCCGTGCCTTTTTCCCAGCATTTCCGGTAGGAGCCCATACACCTCTCCTCATATCCTGCATTTGGCTGCTTCTGGGACCAAAGGGAAACCTCAAAGCAGATGGGATTTAGCTTACTTACATTCTCTATAGCTAACTCAGATTTTATTAAACACAGCTGTAATCCCAGACTTCTTCAAATGCGTTAGCTCACTTCTTACGTTGCTTCTGTATCTTTAGAAATCCAGGTTTAGCAATAATTTGGAGCCAAAAAAAAAAAAAGACAGTGAATTTGTCAGAAGCGTCGAAGTCATGAATTTAACGAAAAAAATACAAGTTTGTAATCAAGCCCTGACCAATCCTTTCTTTTTTCCCAGTTCCTGACATCTTTAATAGGGCAGTGCAGTCCACCCTCGACTGAGACTAGAGTCCACCAGATAACGCAGCAGAAGTAAAAGATATGCTAGAGCAAGACAGGATAACGCATAATGGACTACTCCTTATATGAAGTACCTTTTCTTCATTCTCTAAAACCCAGGAGCACCCTGTTACCTCCTCATAGGTTTGGGGTTCTCTTAACATCAACAACAGATGAGCAAATTCAGTTTAAACTTTCTCTGTTGCTCATAACCATCTTTTGTAGCTCAGATTTAAGATTATCTCCCTTTCAGAGCTAGCAACCAAGGCAAACCTTCCACAACAGAATAATCCAAATCATTCCATGCTGAAATAAGGTTGCTTGCAACCTATTTATATGACAGCACCACAATAGAAATCATGTATGCTCCTTTCATTCTGAACACAATTCTTCTATCCCCATACTTTTGGAGTGCACATTGTATGACAGTATTTTGTAAATACTCCTCCAAATCTCCATTTACGAAATTTAAGTTAATTGAATGTACAAGTTCAATTCACAAAAGAACATAATTTCTTTTTTTTTTGCACTATCAGTATCAATAATTTAATAGTATCTATGTTTTCAAAACAATCAAGACAGAGCAGAAAAGTCTTGTTGCTGTGTACAGGGGTAAATTCAACTTTTTGTTTATCCCAAACAAAAAAAAAAAAAAAAAGAGTTCCTACTGTAGATCTCTGCTTTAATCTGTCATCTCCAGAACAGCCCTGATTTTGTTAGAGTGCAGTTAGATTTCTCTCATCTAAAGCAATTTTTAGGGCAAATATTTGCTTTATGAGAGTTTTTTCTACTGTTGATGTTTTAAACTGCATTTATTCTGGCCAAGACAGTACCTCCCACAAGGCTGAATTCTAAAACTCATGCCTGGAGAACAGAGGCAGGACTCAGAACCTATATAGGTATCAAATTCCAAGTATTTTATTTCTTCTTTAAAAGCTTTTTACAGACACCATTACGCAATGAGGATTAGAAGTGCTCATGTAACAGCCAGTGCTTCAGTATCCCAAAACGATCATGTCCAAGATTGCTCATTACAGTTCGGAAGTGATTCCATTTTGTAAAGCCAACAAAAGATACTCCATGTCATGAATTCCAGTCAATTATAGCCAAATTCAGCCCATGTCCTCCTACTGTAGTTTTCCACAACCTCAACGTGGTAACTGCTACACAGTGAAGTTTGTATCACATTGTCTGTTGCTAAATAAAAATAAAATGCAAAAAAGAGCAGTGGGGTGGGAAACTCGGAATTCAACACATCAAGCATCTTGAATTTCAACTTGGCGTTTGGCCGAGGTGCAGAAGCACTTACGGACTTTACACATATTTCTCTGATGGTATTATGACTCCCCTTTTTCTTTTCTTTGTTTTCCTGCTGTCTACATTACTAGTGTCTGTTCCCAATTTGCTGCGTAATGAAGTGACACAGGGCTCAGGAACGTCCCCTGGAACAAACTACCAACCCCCACCGCCTACTGCGACGGGGAGACTCGTGGCTCTGACTTCATGGCACCCGGGACTAACGAGCCCAGAGCTACTGCAGCAGCCCTGGCAAGAATAAAAAAGCAACCAGACTCCATACGTCTGCCCAGTACTGAGGGGGAAGTGAGTGAGGACAGATTTTCCATTCTATAGCCAGAGGCCCATCTTACGGGAAATTTCAGTCAGTAAAAGCGAAACGTTACTGGAACGTTGCCTTCTTCAGCTTGCATGGAATTTTTTATTATTATTAAATTTGGAAAAACAGGTGTAAAAAATTCATCTCTTTCCCCATGGGGCTTGTTCAGATGTTGGAGATTGCGTGGACTCTGCGAGATGCAAAAGGGCTTCTGTCTGGCAGCGTTACCTGCAGACAAATACCTGTTTCTAATTAGCTGCGGGTGTTCCCCCCTCCTGCCCACCCCAAGGCAAGCCAGGAGGAAAGCATCTGGCAATAACAACGATATTGTCTGCTGAAACAAGCCGTCAAATAACTTCCTTTGCATTCAGAGTATCCCATAAGGTAGCTGAAGAAAGGAGCTGGAGCATCTCAGTGCTTTGTGAGCAGCCACAACGCGAATAAAGTGTCCTCTGTAGGTAGAGGATGCGCAGTCCCCACTGAGAGACTACCATGAAATGACACGGATCCCCATTTGAAACGCTGACTGCTCTTCCTTGAGGTGAGGCAGCACAGAAAAGCTTCATGGAGCCAGCAAACATCGTTCCTGCTTGTGCCACCTCCCCATCCACACGCCCAGATCTCAGGCACTGGAGACAGCGGTGCGAGGGGGTATTAACCCTCTCCTGCTAGCACAGAGCCCTATGCCAACTGTGTGCATGCAACATGACTCATTTCAACTCTCATATTTAGTGGCTTAATAGGTGTTTCTAACCAGTCCTGAGCGTGAGCAGGTATAAGCCAGGTATAAGCAAGCCTATGTCCTGTTTAGTGGAGGTGTCACAGCCCTACAATACTGAAAAACATTAAGGTAAGAAGCCCCCGAGCAGGCAGCCAGACAATGATAGCAAGAGAACGAGGGAGAAATGCCCTTTTTATTCTATGGGGCTCTCTGTTATGAACTGCATATGTTTGAAGACACGTTACAATTCAGGAAGGATAGTACAATAGACTTTACTCCTTTCAGCAGCTGGCTCAGACAGCAGAGACATGGATTCAGGGGGTCTCAGATCCAGAAAGAAAAAAGTATGGAGAGAATAACAAGCAATGCCCCAGTAAAACAATTTGCATCTCCAGGCTAATGGACACTTCAGGAAGTTATTAAGAAATAATCTTGGAAGTGACTCTTGGCACCTGTGCCTGTTCCATCACTGTGGTACAGATGAATAAATTAACCCTCAGTAATAGAGGAAAAAAAATATTTTACTTTTTTACATCTACTGACAGACAAAAGCCCCAGTAATGAGAGCAAGGAACATACAAAATGTTCTGAGTTTTCTAACTTAACTTGTGTCCTTCCCAAAAGCTGACTGCGAAGGATACAGTTGGTATCAGAGCTGTATTGAGGGGAACAACAGACAACAGCTGCCTTTTGGGTTTTCTCTTCTGAAAGTAGTCTGGGGAATTAATACGTACTGTACTGTGTATAAAAACCAAAACAAAACAACAAAAGTTCTCATACATAAAAGACTCAGATGATTATAAGCTACAGAACTCGCTTGCCTGAGAGTCCCTGTGCCCAGCATTTTCTGGAATCAAATCCAGCCCCCCCCGCACTGTGGGCACTTTACAGCCCGGGACACAGCAGGAGTTACACGGTGCTGCGCTCTCTCCTCCCACCTCCAGCAAAGAACTGCCCTGGCCCGTGCCCGTGGGCTGGCCAGAAGGTTCAGCATGGGATGGTGGTGCTTTGGATGCGTACACACAGGTAGGTAGGTATAGACCTGCTTGTTTTGCACAGAGACATCTGCTCTTCCCTTTCCCTTTTTATTTCTAGTCCTTATGTTTCGATTAAGCGTAACGCACTTTGCCAAGGCGAGAATGTATGAGATGCACTTCTCACGAAGGGAATTTTCTCTCCAGGTTCTGGACTACCTGATAGTCAGACCTTTTCTGAAGGCAGCATTGAAAGCGAGCTATTTGTTCCATAATTAACCATTTCAGAGACAAGTTACTGGACTGCCTGGACTGCTGTCTAGACCTGGTCTGGCAATTCCCATTTTCCTACGGAGTCTGATGGAGTTGCTCATGTATCGTATATCTTCTACTTCTTTTTTTTTTTAACCATGAAATTAAATCTCTTACCTCATTGAAGAAGAATCTGATGAAAGGCAGATCTATTTCAGAGCAAGTTGATATATTTACCACAATGGCACAGGACTGCCTGACCTCCGGGCTGCTGTGGATTTAATGTGGGAGCCTACAAAAACTTCAATGTTTTAACTAGGCAGGAAGAGGTTGAGAGGAAGGAGAGCACTTGAGCAAACTCTGCTCTTAAAGGGGTGTAAATCCAAAACAGCTTCCCTGAAAAAAAAAAAAATGACATTACTTCAGGTTTTGATTGGTGTAAATGAGCTTGCCTCCTAAATGACAGGTCAAAAGTTTGATGGTTTAGACTAGAGGAGAGGAAGCAGTTAATGTTTCACCGCACTGTAAAAAGCCAACTGTGTCAATAGACCATATTCCACCTGGAGAAAGGAGGTTTCTAAATGTAGTCAAATTTGACATCAGAAACGCATAGGTGCAGCCTCCTATATAGCATCAGGAAAGGCGAGACATAATACATCAGTGGAATATTTTTTTACCTCGAGAATATGAATAATGTGATCATTGAAACTGTGGCTCAGGGACCCTCATGACTCCGGGTGTGCAAATCTCAAACTCCTTCACAGGTTAATAGGTCTATTTGGAGAAAACGTCAACAATCTGGATGCTTCTACAAAGCTTTCTCCAACTGCCCCCATGTCAACTTGGCTTGGAAATTAGACTGAGCACAGCATGAGACCCAGCTCTCCTCAGAGAACTATGGGACTTGCTAGGCATAATTTGAATGGTTTCCTTTGCTTGCTAAATGCAAGCGGCACTGGAGGTTTTGAGGACTTAATAAAAATGACTATAACTTATTTAGTCTTCCAAGAAGTTTATTGATGAAAGTTCCTGATCGCAGACCCATCCTGACGTCAGTTACAACAACTGGGCAACACCAACAATTTCCATTCTCCAGACAAGGTGGTCAAAGGATATGAAATGATACCACCTATGCCATGCAAGTCTAAGACCATGGACACCACCATATTAGAAAGGCACTTGGCTCTTACTATGACTTTCCAGTCCTGGATAATCATCAAGTATTGTATCATGACTTAACTAGCTGCCCCTCTCACCAGATCATAGAACGATTTAGGTTGGAAGAGACCTTGAAGATCATCTAGTTCCAACCAACTACAGAAACCACATGTACTGGGAGCAAAGGCCTATGTTCAACATGGCAACATTAAGGAGGGAAGGGGGCCTTAGAAACCAATTCAGTGTTTCTCTTATCCTCAGGAGCCAGAGCATGCTCAGCAACCGCTGGAGCCATATGGCCAGGATAAGCCTGTCCAGCACATGCAACCGACACTAGACTGCTGCCAAAATATCTTCGGAGAAACACCCCACCTCATTCATTTCACACTCTCTGCACAATCAAAATCCTTTCATTTCTCATACCTGCGGTGGAAATGACAGGTAGAGGAGCGAGCCCTCGGTACCTTCTGTTTCACCAGTGAAGCCTTCTGTTCTACTGTGAAGCCATATGTCCCCTCATTCCAACCTGAATTCAGGATGCAGGGGAAGGCTCAGAAACAGCTTGTAAAGATGTTTTCTTCTGCTTCATAAACCATCCCTGTATCACGTACAGCTCTTGCAAACAGCTACAGCCTCTTGAGAATCTCCTTTAAAAAACATGCAATGTGTTTTTTATACCTAGATGAACTGCAATTTAAAAACTGTGAAAGCAACTTATGCCGACTAGTTCTCGACTAGATGGCAAAGGGAGCGCTGAATGTGAAGGCACTGAAAATAGTTTCCATACAGACTATTTGTAACAGGTTGCCTCACAACGTAGATGCCACTGAAAGCGTGTTTCAGAATCCCAGGGGAGTTTTGAAGCTCTCTTTGAGCACCACTGCAGTCCTACCACCAGAACTAGGCAGTTTATACGCATACAGTTGAGCCAAGGTTAAACTACTGTCGTGCCACTGTTGTGCAGCACAGGCACACACAAAGGCTCCATGTAAGCGTCCAGCTCTTTCAAATAGAAAGAGAAAATAAGAGAGAAAGATGCTTGCTAAATACCAGAAACTCCTACAAAATGAAATATTTTCTGGGATGACTGGGCCTGGCCTTTCCCCTTTTGCCAGGGGCTCGGGCAGCACCTGAGCCAGACACCACAGCTCTGTGCGGGTCCCTCCGGGGGGCAGGCAGAGCAGCCCCGCACCGATCCCACAGCCTCCTCTGAGTTTCCTCAGCAAGACAGCTAGGGATTTTCCATTTCCCATGATCATTCCTGACTGGCTGCAGTGATTTCCCTTGAGTTTCCGAGCGCTTTCATATACCCTTTAAGCACAAAAGAAAAGAATTTCACGACAGGTGAATTGAGGACTGCTAATAACTATGTATTTTGTAAAAGATGTGCACAGATTTGCAAAACCTTTATATCAGTTAAGAGAAAAGTGTAAATAACGGACTACCATAATTTTGCTAAGAATCTTTACAAATTTTTCCACAGCAAAGACTGGGAAACTCTGTATTGACAGTTACTGAGTTCTTTTGAGATCTACAATATCAACTTATTTATAGAGGCTATAGGTTAACCCTGCCCTAGAATATCGATGATCTTCAGCCTTGCAGCTGTATGATCTCATGTGAAAGGGCTACACAAATGTATTCTTGGGACACACATGCACAGTACAATGTTGGTGCAACTTGCTATATTGCTTTCACCTTAGTGACAGACACAGATAACGGCTGTAATAAGGAGGTGGCAGTGGGAGATTTGGCTGCAACCGAAGTTAGCTGTGAGAGTCTACTGGGGACTGTAGCTATCTGATGTGTCGCCTCTTCAGTACTAAAATCTGTCATGTATTTTAATAGACCTTACTATTTATGTCTCCCAGTTTGAAGCTTACTTGGAAGTTATGCCTGTATATAGTATGCAATTAGCTCTTTGTTTTGCTGGCAATATGCGAGGACAGAAAGGACCGGTAGACTCTGAACGAGTTACAAGTTCAACGTGGGCTCCTTTCAAAGCAACTGGAAGAGCCCCAAAGTTATGTCAGGAACGACATCCCTAAGTTCTCTAGCTACAGAGTCTTCATGAACTTGTAACACAGGATAAGAGAAATAGCACAATCATTTAAGTGGCTAATGGTCACCCTTTAATGACTCTAACTCACTGAAGTTTCAAATGTACTTGATAAACATGGCTTTGGCTCCCATTCACACTGTCTGGCCAACATTTACTACAAACCAGTTTCCAGCAGACAATCTTGAACCATCTTCAATGCAGGGTTCCCTTGCAGTAAGGAAGAGGGATGTAAGTACCCTTTTAATTGTTCTTACACCTTGTGAACTCCAAAGTAGGAAGAATCCTGGAGGCGTATTGCTCAATGTTGAGGACAGAAGTTAAGCAGCAGCAAGCAACTGATGTCATCAAAGGCATCAAGGCTATTTCTTGGGAGATATTTGGATGAAAGGCTATGTAGGGGACTGACTTCATTTCGTTAAAATCCCAGCCATAAACAGATTAGCAAATTATTGTGACAGACAGTAAGCCTTTCGTGAGAATGTTTACCACCGAGTTCCACAGGCCAGGATCCGGCCAAGCCCGTCATCTTGAAACATAACCAATGAGTAGAGACTTCCAGCAATCACATACTGCTAAGGAAGGTGCTGGCAAGGCAGGCTGGGAGCTAGAAGATGACTGTGGAAAAGGGGGCGGGGGCGGAGGGGGGGGGGAAGGGATGACATTCTTTCCTGACTCTCACTCCAAGAATCAAGTTTGGAAGCCAGGGGACAGCAAGCCAAAGAGCTAAACACATCTGGTTTTGCAGAGGTGTTAGCCAGAAGAGTCCAACAAATGGATCTGTGCCTGCAAAACAGGTCCCTAAGGTGTCAGGCTGGAACTGTTCAAGTGAAGACACTTGGTTTGAACTTTATCTACTTCAGATTATTCAGGTATTTTTCCTTCAGTAAGATAATCAAAGTATTAGAGTAGTGCAGTGAAGGATGCAAATACTTGTATAGATATTCTCATAAAAGAGAAAGAGTAAGTATTCCATGATACAGATCTTGTTCTTCCCAGTATAGCAAACCACAATAAAATCCTTTCTGGAATAAGATAAGGCTAAGTTTGAAAGTTGAACCTGTAAAGCAACAAATTGTACATTAGTACTATTCTTTGCCATTCCAAAATCCTCTACCTGAAACCCACACTGCATTTTGCATAGTTACAGACAGAAAACAAAATAAAGACCAAACGAGATGGATACGGTTACATACAGTGTCTGTGACAGAGCCAGAAGCAGCCAGATCTCCTTGCACCCAGGAGGATGCCTCAGCCAAACCAAATCCTCATCACTTTGCAAGTCTGCAATGGAATGTATGGCTTCTGGGCAAGGCAAAACTAGAAGGAAACTTTCTTTGGAATGGACATATCTGGGAAAAAACTGTTTCAGCTTTTCAACAAGGAAAAAACCCAACAACCCTTTCCCAACCTTAAAGTTAAAGAATATTTTTTTCCTAATGACTCATGATAACTGTCAGAGCCTGAACTTGCAGACACTTACACATTCAGCTGACTGCAACCGACATCACGAAGTCTGTTTCATTAGTGTCACACTGGCTCACTGGGACACCAAGCACAAGACAGAATGAAGCTTATGGGTTATTAGAGCCAGCAGGGAACAAACACATCACTGAAACCAAACTTCTGTCCTCAACAAACCAAAATACTTCCTCCAATATTTCAGTATGTTAATATCAATACAGGAGTAATTCTTAGCTGGAAATGGGCATCTAAACCTCTGCATAGCTATTCACCTACCTGGCTAGAGCTTCAGAAGGATATCTAAAATCTGGAGAAGAACAGATCCTTATATAAATTTCACCAGCCCCAGTTCTGCCCTCGTGAGCATCAGTCATGTTTGCCCTTTTCGTTCTTATTAATGCCGAGTAAGGACGCATTCCCTACCAATGATGGCCATGTTCATAAATATTTACAACAACTGACTGAATGAAATCATACTTTGTTCCATCCACCCATCTACACTTAAGAGTGTCAGAGAGCCTAAACTATTACACTGCCAAATGCAGAGAACTTCATGAAATATAAAGCAATACAGTTCAACTTTGCTCCAATAGAGCTCAGCCAATTTTCATCAGCTGCAGATCTAGCTTTGTACATAGTTTACATTTAGGACCTCATAACACCACTTGTTTCCTTGGTATACTATGAGAGATCCAGACTACCTGTTTTGTCTAGTCCGGCTGCTATGTTTTCTCATGGTTTAGTCCAGAAGTCCCTCCTGAACTTGAGAAGCTTGGCACACATAGCCTTACACACCCGCCACACACTGCTCCCCCCAAAAGACCTTCGCCTCACTAAGCTTTCTGTGTCTCGTTAGGGATTGATACTGATTGTCCGATCTCATACATAAGAGTGGCAGTAGGCTATTCAGCCCATTATTTCCCAGCCCAGTGCATGTCAAATTCAACCCCAGTTATGAACTGTAATGAGTTTCAGCCATCTGACAGCTCTTTATCCCCCGTGTTTGTATGAACTGAGTAGATTGGTGCTTTCTCCAAAAGCACAGTTCAAGTACAGAACACCACAAGCACTGGATTTGGCTTTTTGGCTCAGGGCTTTGTTTTTCTCCACAGTTTATTTACAGACTGAAGGAAACTTTGGGATGGGAAGAGGAAGGCTCTAAATCCACTCTCATTTCATCTTTCTCACAGCAAAAAAAAACAGGCCTTAGAGCCAAACACTGATTCTACTGCTGTAGCAGCAGACCAGTCTGTTTTCTCACAATATGTATTTAGAGATAACGAGGCTTTACCCTTCTCAGTTTTGTTCTGTATTTCTAATTACTAGTAAGACTGGATTGTATTTTTGAATAGAACTATTAGATATAAATAGACTAATGTAATTTCAACAGCTCTGCAGCGTATTCATTATTTCTAGTTGCTGCTTCTTTGCATTCCTGCACATTGGACATTGAAATTGCCTTTTAATGAAGGTTTTGGCTTGCTGCATTTAACCTCATTGATCCTGAATGTAAATAAAGTTTCAACTTGTTGGATTCCAGTTTAAAGTGTGACACAATGTTCCATTTCACAACATTCAGAGAGGGGGGAAAGAAGAAAAAAAAAAAGAGAAATCAAGAAAAGCCCAAGTTCTCAAAAAGATCAAGAAAAGACCAGTGCTGGAATTCACGGAACCAAATATGCTGCTTTGCTGCTTGTTTGCAATGAGGAAAGCTTCACCCAAATACAGGCCACTCATTTTCACGTGTATATATTCCTTGCCTTCCTTCCTGCCTTATCTTGTCTTTCAGATAGCAGTAATTCCTTGTTATTCCCTGTAGTGATAATACAGCTTCCGAGGATTTAGATAAAAGGTCCTTCAGAGGAAGGCATGCTACATCTTCCGTATACAGATTTTATACATTTCAGGTTTACTTTTGGTTTCTTTGTTGCCTCTCCTTGTTAACTCAAACGGAAAAATCATTTAAAAAGAAGATAGTAAATATAATCAAAGTTCAGAAGGATGAGGAAAGACAGTCTTGTAATAAATGTCCTGATTATCCCAAAGACATAGACAAATCATTTAATATTCTTTGTGCCCGAGTTTCCTCATCAGAAATCCAGTGATACCTGTAAGTCCTTTATTTCTTCCAACTTTTCAGGGCAGGAACTACCTTACTTTCCAGGTCCTCTGCATATAACACAACAGATTAAAGCAGGGCCTGTGGTAAGACAAACACTGAGTAAACCCAAATGCAACTGAGACAAAATTTGACTAAGGGTCTTCAGCACATAAGCCCCATCACAGTTATTATATATAAAGGCTCAAATTAGAATTAAGTTCTGCATCAAAAAGAAAGCATCAACTACATAAAACAAAAATTTTCCACAAACCTGCAACTTAGTGACATATTCACATATGATATTAAAGGCAGGATAGTATCGACTGAACATGCAATTCCAGTATAACCCCACAACTGCTATGTCGGAATAGCTCCTCAATGTCCAGCTACTGGGAAAAGTATTTATGAAGCATGCTGAGATGGATTAAAAAGGAAAGGAGGAGGGAGCTAACCGATTGGCCTGTCACAGCTTCTCCATCACTTTCCTACCCCTATTTGGAGGGAATGGGAGCTTTCCAGACATCTGCATGCAGGAGAGTGTGGAGGTCCGATACCTACGTCAGCGATCTGCGCTCTCGCCCACCGCCCCGCCAGGCACAAACTCTGCCTGGTGGGAACCGCGTTGTCGTAGGACCCGCCGAGTCTGTTATTTGCACTGCAGTGTTTAAAACTGCTGCAAAGGAAACCCAGGGGATGTTAAGCAGAGCTGCTCCTTCCCTGTCAAAACCTGTAAACATGAACAAATATGGGGTCTGTCTGGAGAACATCAAAGTCAGGTAACACTTAGCCCAGCACAACACCCCATAGCTGTGGGGGGACTCAAGTGTGAAAGAGTTCTTGTTTTACATAGCTGCTGTGAAACGTCAGGCAGCCTGGGGTTAGAGCATGTGTTGGCTGTGTTTCCACACTCTGAACCTAAGTCCCCCTTCTTCTAGCTGCCTGGAGCCAGATTGTTTCAACCTTTTGTTTGCTTTAAAGTGTCCTTCTGTTCTGCATTCCTTGAAACATCGCACCCCCTGCATGCCAGACGCTGCTAATCTAGCACTGCTGGCTTGATGCATGTTCCGGCCTCATGGAGAATGAAGGAATCATTTCTTTAATGTCACAGTCTGATATTGTACACAGAACAGAGACAAATGAAGCGGACACACAATTCTCGCAGACTGCGTGGGTATCCACACAGCAACATCTGCTGCTGTCTCAGCCGCAGACACTCCAAACACACCAGACTTACTCTTTTCATGTCTCACAGCCCTGCTGTGAATTGCACACACACATGAAGTTGTGGGGCAGACCTTAATCTCTACTTACATGAATAATCAGATTGACAAGTGATGTGTTTATAGACTGTTTATATGAGGAAGGTCTACAAGAAAAACCTCTGCTTGGATTTATACTTTATAAGGACAACCTATAGTCCAAGCAGGCTGCAAATGTATTTGTATTCGGGGCCGGTCTCTACTCTGATACAGCACAGCTGATTTTGGTGAAGTCATGCTGAGTAACAAGCTGGCCTTCTCTCATTAGTTCGTCATTTTGATTTGCCCTTGCTATTTTAAAAAATCTGCCTAGGGTTTCCCATACCAGATACGACCTCCAGGCTGCCCTTTCTCTGGGATGACACAACGACCTCTAATTGCAAGCCCTTAGGAAAATTTTGTAAGAACGTTATACACCATTCTTGATCAGCCTTCCCCTCACCCTGCTCACGTTCAAAACAATTGCCTTAGTGATTCAGTTGCAAAAATCAGCTAGAAGACTATACAGTTTTGTTATTATAACAGAAAACCTGAATCCACACACCACATCTTTCCTCCAGATGGGGAATTCCTTCTCTACAAAGCTCTCTTTAAAATGTTGATTAGCAGTTACTTTATAAGAGAAAGGAGAAACTGCTTTCCTTTAATTGTGTCTAGAAACAAATTAATTTTTTTTGCACAGTGATGGTGGGGTGCTGCATCTAGTAGGTATATCTGAAAATCAGTAATATTATTCGTTATCTGCAGAAGTCCAGACCCCTCTGACAGAAAACTCAGGCTCTCTGCAAATCCCAGAGCTCCTCAAGGGACAGGATGGACAGAGCAATCACTTTGACAAATTTTTTTCAAAGCTCTGTTAGAAGAGCTGAATCTCCTCCCACTTCATCCCAGCAACATAATAAAATAAGCATATCTTTCCTTTACCACTTACTCTTCCAGGAGTGAAGAAGGCTTTTATCAGGACACGGAGACGAAGACCCTTCTTGCAGCTTTTGGGTATCTTTCATTGGAGAAGTTAGATCACCAAAATAAACTCACTGAGCAACAGCGAATGATCTGTAACTGTGCATATACAAAGCCCACTTGCCTCCTTAACTCCAGCATTTTCTTCTACGTCCACTGGCAATTGTCCCCTCCATAGGATGCGTATTGTCACCCAGCTGGTGTCACGGAGTCGCCACTGACAAGTGAATGGTATTCACGTGTGAAAAAACACTTTCTTAAATAAAAGAGCTGTAGGGGAAAGCTTATGTATTCAGTAGAGTTCTCACTCTAGGAGACTGTATCTGCAAAAAATTCAGTTGAGGACTGGGGTAAGCTGTTTATCCTATTATTTCACTTCATTACCTTTGGCCAAGGCTCTAGGGTTAGAGCCAGTAAAGGATTTTGGTGTTCACAACCTAAGCAGAGGCCCTGCTTCAGATGTGTCTCTCCCCCACTGCCCCCAAAAGCTATAAAGTCTCATTTTACCACTGGAAACAACAAAGAAGGTGAAATCAGTTTGGAAAAATTAATTCCAGAGGATTTCCTTCTCTAATTGAAACAGAATTCTGTGGGGAGACCGCTGGGAAAGCCACATGTAGAGTAGGAATGGGTGGGGACTTCAAAGATACTGCTCAGATGAAAGACAGAATAAAAACATTTTATAGCAGATAAATTATCACAGAGACCTGAGACTCACAGTACAGCCTATGTGTGAAAATAGAGGGGAAAAAAACTTCTGTGAGGGTTTCTTACCCTTCAAACCAACATTTTGTTTCACAATTTACCCATATCTTTACCAGGTGCTTGTTAGAAAATACTCAAACTTAAATCCTGACTTAAAAGACAAACTGGCACCAGAAAAATGTACACCTAGGTAAGAACACAAAAACAGTATACCCGTGGTGAGAAGAAATACTTAAAGCATCTGCTAAGGGGAAAAACACACCTCCCCCTCGTATATCATAAACTTCATTTGAAGGATGAAGGGAGTCAGTGGCTTCTAATACACTGGAGAAGAAAGTGGCTCTCCTCAAAAGGATGTTGCAAAGAGATTTAGAAAGCAGACAGGTTACTGGTGGAAATGCCTCTATGATACCCCAAATCTGCTGTGTGACATGTTGAACTTCAGGCATGTGTCTGTATTTACCCACACTCAAAACAACACTGCAATCCAAAATCTTCAAATTCATGGACATCAAATGGATTTTCAAGTTCAGTGTATTCTTAAGAGTTTTGCTGAATCAGGGCCTATATCATGTAGTTTTAGCAGGTGTAGACATGCAAGCGTAACACCTAATTGTAAACCACTTGAAATTATTGGTGACAAAGGATAAAAATGCATCAGAGATGCATTAGTAAAGGTTTTCATGTAATCTTAAGGTGAAGGTCACCTTCAATGGATCATAATAGCTCTCTCTTACTGTCATCCTATGCTTGTGAAGTCCCTAACATTCTATAAAGATGAACATTTGGTTCTTCTCACCCTATTTTTGCATATTAAAAAAACACTGAGGTTATACAAACAAATCTTTTTCCTTGCACAGGAAAAGAATAAAACATCACTGTATAAACTGAAGAGAAGGTTCTCAATTCCACTAACATGCACTCGAGTTCCCTGCCCTGGGGGGAGAACAAGTGAAATTAATGACTTAAAGACTCCTTATGGCACCAGTTTGGTATGAACAGGCTTTATTTCCAACAGGAACCATGCCTTCAATCTTTATCCTGTCTTGTACCTTACCCTTCCAAATACACAGTTCTCAATAGCACTGTTTACAAAACATCTGATCAGAACCTGACAATATGTTCAAGTTAAAGGCGCAAGTGGAGCGCAGGGGGAGGAGACGCGCCAGGCAGGCTGCATGGTTCGATTCACAGACATGTAAGCTGTATAAACCTGATTTCCCTAAGAAAACATGCTAAAAATAGAGTCAATAAAAAAGACCAATGGAATGCTATATCTTATGCTCATTTCCAGCACAGCTGATCTCTCTCAGAGTTAAATCAAGCCGTACTATTTCAGTCTTTGCCTAATAAAGGGATTTTAAGCTTTGTATGAAACAAGGCATTATCTGGAACTTCCATGGGAAGGTAAATAGCTTGGCAGTGTGGTACAACTATGGCAAAAATACCTTTCATCTCTTCAACAGCACCTAAACCTTTGGATAAACCTACTAATCAAACAGAGCTGCTCCGCCAGGTCTACACCCCTACAGCTAACTGCAAGAAAGACCACATTTATCATCACACATTGACACACTTGTGCCAGGGAGAGAAGTGGTTTCTCAATTAGTCCTCTTTCTAACTGGGTAGTACACAGGGGGGAAAGGGAGGTTTGCTGCGGAGAGTTTGGAAGTAAGCTGCTTCCCACTTTGAACAAAAGAAGAGATGGGGCTTGTGGTCGTAAGGAAGAAAGAGTCCACAAAAATACTGTGAATTACTTAATTTGCTTTTTCTTCCCCAGCTGAGCTGCACTAACAGTTTACGTACAAGGGCACGTGTAACCAATTACATGTCTCTTCCACCTGCAACCCACGCCGGCAGGTCACAAACCAGCAAATCCGCAGCTCCGACAGCCCAGTACTAAACCCAAGCTGATACATCCTTCTCAGCACCACCTGGGGTTTTAATGCCATTTTAACACAGATACAGAATTCCTTCACCGGAGCCGGTGCACATCTGCCAGCTTAGAGCTTATGCTGTACAAGTACATGACTGCCTACCCCTGTCCGTGTAGCCATTACAGGGCTTACCTTAATCCAGTTTGGAAGCAGATGAGCTAAAACTGCACTCAGAAGAATGTCCATAGGTGGATTTACTGCAAAAAAAAGTAAGAGAATGAACTTTAATGGCAGCAGTTATCCCCTATAGACAAGTCTTGAGCTACTTTGTTCTCTGCTCTGCCCCAGCAGCAAGGCAGTAATAAATTCCCTTTTCCCTGCGCTGGCTCGGCAGCTGTAGACTGGGTCACGCTGCAAAACTACTTTCAGTAAATCCTTATGAAGGCATCAAGCCCCAGCTACTCTAAACTTCGATTTTTTTTTTTTTTTTTTTTTCTCTACACAGCAAATTCCACCGCCCCTACAGATCCATGACCTAATTCAGTCTCAAAGGATCCAGCAGAAGCACACAGAGGAAAAACCAGAGAGCAATCTGGAATTATGGCACTGTATCTTTCACACAGGACTTAAGCCGTTTCATCCTTGATATGTTATTGTTACTCCCGACAGCTCTCTGCGTGTGATTTGTGGCACGCGGCAATGACACAGACCACGATTGTTGCAAATGTTGTAGCAACAACTTTACAAATTCCTGTTAAGAGAGATCAAGGCAATGTGACATTTGCAGAGAGCAGGATTAAGTTGCTTTTGTGTGATGCTCCAGAAGGCTTAGGAGCTCTTGACAATTGTTTGGAAGAGAGTGACTTTTTTCTCCCTAGGAACAGATTCTTAAGAAATAAAGTGTGTTATCTACTCGTACAAAAACCAGTCAGGCAGAAACGTCGCTGACCTTACGGAATTCACAACGGAGGAGGCAGTAATGGGAAGCAGATGCAAACATTTTACAATTCAGGAGACCAATCCAGACCAACGAAGTGGGTACGTTTGGCTGGAAGGGAAGTGGGAACACCTCCCAAAAATACTGTGCTGACTTGACTTCTGGTGAGCCCGTGAAACCTTCAATGCTTTAAAGATGGCTGTGGCAATGTCTGGGACAGAACAGACTCTGAATGAAAAGCTGTTGTTCGTATATATTTTAGAAATCCCTTTCCTGCACTACCCACTTGCCCGAAAGCTTCTAAGAGTATACAACAACATTCCTCGTGAAAGAAGGCAACTTATCACCTTCACCAGATATGAGAGACAGGAAAACTAAGGTCTTAACTTTGTTGTTACTGACACTTTTTCCAGTAAAGTCCCCTTGACATCTAAAGCCCTATTTCTTCATTTCACAGAATAGTTCATTTAGCTCATGTACTGGGAAGGGCTCCTCTTAACCACGGGCCACCTCGCCACTTTTCCGCTGATGAGGAACAATCCATCTAAAGCCAGTTCACAGAAAAGAACCAGTCACTGAGCTGACAGAGCAAGGGTGTACATAGCTTATGCGCTTTATATTAAACAGTAATTGAAGTAAATTCAAACATTTAACATCAAAAATATGGACAATTCTATCAAACAAAATAGAATTGCATCTACTTAAGGAGTTACGCGCTCATGAAGTCATCAGCACACATAATCCCTCTGTATTGCATGCAAAACGCACCACCTTATGCTGCTGAAAGAAAATGAGCAAAAGCACACCAGATTAAACACCAATGGAAGACAAACAATCTTCCACCTTGGGTCATTTTTTTGTTGCTCCAGCTGATAAGCAGTAACAGCGCTGAGGCTCTCGCAACTTCAGCAATGTCTCACGGCCTCAACCTCAGAAGTCATGGCCTGGTGTCCCCACTACTGCACAGAAGTGAAAGGTCGTAGAGGAAAATTGGTACCTTTCAAGTAACAGTCAATTGTTTTACTAACAATCTCTGAAGAAAGAAGCATTAAGAGATAACACTAAACTGACAGAAATTAGGTATGTCAAACTGGGCCAGTATGTCCTGAATTTTTCCACATCCTTCTTTTTCCACATTTGTCTTTTTCCATCTGACTCCCCACTTAAAACCTGAAAGTTCTCCCAAAAGTTTAATGTAAATCAGGCATACCTTATATAGGTTAATATAGTCTTGTAATAACAATAATAATAATAATGAAAACAATAAAGCAGTAAAAGACATTAACTACCAGCACAATCAACTCTCTAATAGATTTGAAGTAAGCGAGTGAAACATGTCACAGCTTTCAGAGCAAAAATACAGTGACAGATATTAAGGCAGAGAGAAGTACTGCGATTCTTAATTAGACTAATTGAAAGTTTCAGACAGATTATTTCACCTGATAATTTTAATGTTTTATGAATGCACAAGTTCTGTTTTATCTACAGTTTCTCTACTAAAATGGTTGTATACATCTATTGAGACAGCACAAATAGATTTCCATAGAGATTATATGGGGTAGCATTGAAATAACTATACAGCCTTGCAGAATTCATTTACATTTTTGAAGTTTAGCTACATATTTAACAGAGTACTCTAAGTACCATGAAACAGTTTATGAACCCTACGGAAAAGATCTTTCCGTGGAACTGTTTTTCCCCCTGCAAAGCGAGGAACCTTGTGAGAAAGCACGTCCAAGAGGTCTGTGCCAGACCACCTACCGACCTGTTTAACACATGCCAGGAGCCGCAGGATGCCAAGTGGGCCAGTGGGTTTCTCTGCCCAGATGAACTGTTCGCGTCCCAGCAAGGGCAACAAGTTCAGCCACAACACAAAGGACCGTTTCATTTCTCCTGCTTTCCTGCTCCACTTTTGTGTCTGCCTGTGAGCCTGTTGTTAAAAGCAAATGATTAATTGGGCACTGGGGAGCTGTCAGTATTATTTTTGTCAACTGATGGACTTTTCTCAACTCAGATGCTAAGCACTTTAAGATATTTGGGGTTTGTTCTTGAAATTTTATGTACCTGAGTGCACGGTTTGGGTGGGGTTTTTTTGGTGGTGTTTTTTTTCCTGTTTTTGTTTTTTTAAAGATTCTGTACTTGACAAAGCACATAAAAAGACAGGGAGCCCTTGCAATGTGATAATAAGAAGGCTACAGGCAAGTCCAGCTCCCTAACTACATTATAATCCAAAATAATTCTTTTCACTTCTGTATAGAAGTAGCAAAACTAGGTACCACAGCACAAATTAGAGTAACTGTAATGCTGCTGCAATGTACGCTGGGCAGCTTACACCACCACGGGGCTGTTTTAGCACTGAAAGAACCACCAAAACCTGGGCTGTTTGGACACGGGACATGTCTCCTTGTGGGACAGGTGGGAACAAACTTCATCACATGAAGACTGCTTGTTACCAAACCTCTGTGTGATGCTGAAAGGTAATCAACACCTAGGTCAGCCTCATTTATCTATTGCCCCCTATGGCCTGGCACAAGGGAGCTTCAAACAGGGTCAAGGTCTGAGAATGTTTTGCGGTGAAAAAAGTCTTTACTGTGCACTCCTTCAAATCTGGCTTACTTCATAAACTACAAGCTCTTCGGGATAGGAACAGATGCTTCTTGTACACATGGGCTGTGTTTGGAAGTGCCACCGGAATTCATCATCACTATGGGTAACAAAACCTTTTCAAATGTCACTTTAGCCCTAAGCCAGGAACAGTAAAGTACAACCAAAAGCACAGAAGTTCTCTGCCTGCAGAAATCAATGAGAATTTTGTCCTCGACTTCACTGGAGCCAGGCTTTCATCCAGTGTATTTGTACTTTAGGTTTCCCGTGGTGAATAAATAGAAACGAAAAGCTAAAGTCCTGGCACCAGTGTTATGAGTCAGACAATCAAGTATGTGCAGTATGCACTTCTGCAGAAGAATCGGGCTTTCAGGGCATCGGTGTCTAGATATACAACCATGTGAAATTGTTAAGCTAGACAACATGGCTTTTTTAGTGAGAGCAACAACCTCCTGCATGTTTTCTTTTGTAGACAGGAAGGCAGCAGGGTTATCGGTCCCAAAGAAGTTCTGCAGAGACGGAGTTGCTCTGGGAAGCATACAGGGTTGTTCAGTACGTTGGGGAAAGAGGGGTATGATAAGGATTTTGTCAAAGCTGGGACAGCCCTTGTCAAAAGCCATGATGTAAACACAACGGTCCATGAAATGAGATTTGGCTATTTTATAGCCCAAAGTGGTATTTGGTCCCAAGTGAGAATTTTTCCCCATAATCCAGCTAGAAGATTCTGTCCTTTGTAGGTACTTACACCACTATGCTGAAAAGAGTTAAAAGTATTTCCACAACGATTTTTACAATTGTTAATAATTGTCATGCTTTCTAAACATGTGTTTGTCACATCAGAATTACTGTTCACATTCACAAACTCTGAGTTGCTTGATGCTATGTTGTAATTTTCTATTAGGAACAGCTGATTGGAAAAAATAATCAAAGACTAAGTGAGGCTCGCATTAAAAAAATATCTCTTAAAATCTCTTATGGTGTTCCGTTTGTTGTTTGGTCTGTCCTTTATCTGTTAACATACTGGAGAAATTACAACACTCCCTTTAAGTATAAATATCTGTATTTTTTTTCTTTTCTTTTTTAAACACACCTATAGGATGCTTTTTGTCTGTATATACCTGCACATATGTACCAACCATCCCAGTTTTGGGTATCCAAAGTCACCGAGCACTTTGGAAAAAAACCTGGAGTAAGTGAAAACTCATAAACAACGTGCAGAGCTAGCACATTTGTAAAACCAGAAACATTCTTCTACTAATTACCTTTTATAGCTTATATCTTCTCCCGTACAAAATAACACCCATCTGCTTTGTAAGATGGATGATGTAGACATACCATTAAAAATAGGTTATACCGGCATCCAACAAGTTCTAATGGTGGGGTTTTTCTCTTTTCCCTCTCTTTGGGTTTTGTTTTTGGTTGGTTTTTTTTTT
>VUYV01000392.1:479382-518253 GCA_008711295.1 Anarhynchus alexandrinus
TTTTTTTTTTTATAAATCACCCATTGAAGGTCTGGTTCTTTGCAAAATTACAGGTCCATGGCATATATCCCTTTTTGCCATGTGTCTTTGAAGATCACCAGTCATCTGGGAGCCACTCTTATTGAATGCCCTTCCTCCCCGAGGTGCAGCTGCAAGAGCCGTCACGGCGCTGCACGCACACATGTATCACACCCAACACAGCTCACAAAGACCAAGGGGAGTGCTAGAGGGGAAGACCTGCCCCAGCCTATTCCTGATGCCACCAGGAAATCCAACATTCTCCATATGAAGCAATATGATGTGCTGCTTTAAGAGCCCTTAAGGGAGATGAGTCAGAAATCCTGGAGCTTTTCCTTCTTTGGGTCATCCCCACCTTCCTCTCCTTTTTCCCCCTTCTCTGCAGGGAAGTCGGGTCTGTGGTGCACAGACTTTCCATGTCTGCAGTTGCTCATATTCCCTTGTTGTGGTTTCTTAGGAGCATTCCTGAGCCGTGAACTCGTCGATTCTTCCAGATTAGAGCAGGGAAGCCAGTCCAAGCGCCCAGTATTCCCCCCTCCATGTGGACAGACAGAGTTCAGCTGGTTTGCATGTGGAGCCTGAACTCCAGGGAATGGCTGAAGCAAGAAGCAGCCGCTGATGCTATCACAGCAGGATGCTAACTGCACATTTTCATGTAAAGACATCATCACTTAAGAGCTCCCTGCTAACAATCCCAACAGCTGCTTTTCTGGCTTTGTTGACGCAGATAACCCAGAGTGAGATACACGGGTGCCCGAGCCTTTTTCCTTCCTTCAGACTCCTTTTAATATCCATTTAATCATGTTTACTGTTTTTCTCTTGAATCCAAATGATGATTTCAAGCAGCTCAGTCAGCTGCACGCATGAGATTTTGAGGGAAAGATAAATATACACACAGTTAGGAAGATGTTCCCTGACCACCTTGAGTGCTGAACATCCAACTGAAGGGTGTGGATACCAGGGCGGCTCAGGGACCGATGATCCACTGAGAACGCGGCCAGTGGTATTCTGGGGTGCATCAAGAAGAGTGTGGCCAGCAGGTCAAGGGAGGTCATCCTCCCCCTCTGCTCTGCCCTGGGGAGGCCACATCTGGAGCACTGTGTCCAGTTCAGGGCTCCCCAGTTCAAGAAGGACAGGGAACTGCTGGAGAGGGTCCAGCAAAGGGCTACAGAGATGATGGGGGGACTGGAGCATCTCTCTGATGAGGAAAGGCTGAGGGACTTGAGGCTTTTTAGTCTGGAGAAGAGAAGGCTGAGGGGGTATCTTATCAATGCTTATCAATCCTTAAAGGGAGGGTGCCAGGGGGATGGGAACAGGCTTTTTCCAGTGGTGCCCAGTGACAGGACAAGAGGGAACGGGCACAAACTTGACCATAGGAAGTTCCACCTGAACCTGAGGAGGGCCTTCTCTCCTGTGCGGGTGGCAGAGCACTGGCACAGGCTGCCCAGAGAGGTGGGGGAGTCTCCCCCTCTGGAGCCATTCCAAACCCGCCTGGACGCCGTCCTGTGCCACTGCTGGAGGTGCCCCTGCTCTGGCAGGGGGTGGCACTGGGGGAGCTCCAGAGGGCCCTTCCAACCCTCACCAGTCTGGGATTCTGTGACAAGCTTCAGATTTTGAATCACTTTGGATACGTTGGCACGGTACCCAGCAGACAGGCAGGAGCTTGTTCTACCTATGTTCAGGTCCAGACAGCCACGAGCCCCTTTGAACCTGGCGTGGCAGAGCTTTTGGTGGTACGTACTCTTGCCCAAATTAATGAGGTCTGCAGAGATGTGACATGTACTGTTTCAGGCACAGAGTCCTATGTAGTCATGTGTCTTTTGGTCAGTTCAGTGCATGGGGTAAACAAGCTCATGTTTGCCTGCAAATGACCACGTACGCATAATCTTAAATACTCTCCAAAACAGCAACCCAGGTCCTCATTTTCCTTAGGTTCTCTTGATAATTTTAAGGTTACTATTGTTTGTTTTGAAATCGCTATGGTGAGTACCTAGGCAGGTGTCTGATTCAGACGATTTATTTTAAAACGATTAGCCCGAGGTAACATTATATTCCCACCTAGAATTAGTAAGTGTTTGTAAATTGTGCTTACCACGCTCCCAGCTGCACGGTGCCTCCTGCACTTCTCGCAGACCTCCCAGGCTCTCAGGGAGGCGCAGCAGCTGCCGAGGCCGCGGGCGGCGGTGGCTCTTCCGATGGAGATGCCGATGCTGAGGCATTGGTTCTGCCTGCACAGATTTGGGTTAAATGTTAGGTGACTAAGAAAACTCCCCCTCCTCAACAGACGGAAAACTTGTGGGCTGAGATAAAGACAGGGAGATCACTTACCAGCTACAGCCATAGGCAAAACTGACTGTGGAAAGTAATGTAATGTATTGCCAATTAAAATAGGTTTGGAAAGTGAGAAACAAATTAAAACACCTTTCCCCTACCTACTTCTTCAGAGGCTCAATTTCACTCCTGACTCCTCCGCTTCCCCCCAGCCCCGGGCAGTGGAAGGAGATAGGGAATGGAAGGTTATGGTCAGTCCATAACAACTCCTCTCCGACACTTTCCCTCCTCACACGTTGTACCTGCTCCACCATGGGGTTCTCCGGGGGCTGCAGTGCGGGCCCCTGCCCTGGTGGGGCCCTCTCCACAGGCTGCAGGGACATACCTTCACTGACCCGGGTGTTCACAGGGCTGACTCCTCACACTGTTTTTCTCATCCTCACCGCCTGTGTGGCGCTTTGCCCCTTTTTAAAATACATTTTTTCACAGAGGCACCAGCAGCGTAGCCCACAGGCCCAGCTGTGTCCGGCACGGGGCAGCCATGGCTTCTCCTCACAGGCCCCTAAAGCCTCCCCACTGCCAAGACCTTGACACCTACACCCCGTAAACACTTCTATAAACTTTATTCAAACTAGGAAGCTTTTTTTTTTTTTAATAGATGAAAATTTTCCCCTGAANGCCCCTGAAGCAAAACCGTTCTGTACGAATGGAAATGCCCATGACGCTTCCTCGTTAAAATGGCAGGACAACATCCACGCTGCAGATCAGCCACCTGAGCGGCACATCCAGACTCTGATCTACATTTCAGCTGAATTTGGCTTTTGCTGAAGCCTGTAGCCAGCGGCCTCTGTTCCACAGAAACACCGACTCCCTGCCCTGACGCAAAGGAAATTAGGACGTGTCGATTCCTGCAGGAGTCTATGGACACCGTACGACATCCCGTCCTGCACGGTGATGAATAAGGCAGCATTCATCTTCCACGTCGAGCAAGCCGCGGCGTCGCCAGCTCTCACCCCAGCAGCCGGTGAGTCAGCAGTCCGGGACGTCCCTAGCTGCCGTTCAGGCAGCACATGCTAACACAAGTTAGACTACTATTTAAGGTCATTCCTAGCTTCTGCGTGGCCTTAGGCCAGATCACATTTGCAGGGCTTTAGCCAACTCCTCCTCTGCGAAATGATCCCCTCTGAAGCGGTACGCAGTCACTTCCTCCGCACGTCCCTGGTGCTCCGGGCTGGGGTGGCTTCCTCCTCCTCTGCCACCTCCGCACGGCGCTCCTGGGGCAACGCGGGACACCTTTCTCCCACAAACACAGCTGGAGCTTCGCTTTCTGGGCCACGAAGTCAGGGAAATCACTCACGAACGCAGCTGGGGCTCCAGCCAGACCATAAATGGGGAGCTTCGGGCCTCGTTACGAGGTTTCATTTAGCGTTTAAACAATTGTTTTCATGTGACTGTGCATCCGGTAAAAAAACTGCGGCACATGGTTTTCAGAATAGCGCAATCTCTTGTGCCTCCCTAAATCACACAGGCGTTCTGAGTAATCCTGCCTGGGCAAATATTCTAGCTCTGACCCAAGGATACTGCCCAGATGCACAAGATCAAGGTTTTCCCTCATGGTCAGATAAGAATACCTCACTTTGTTGTAATGAAGCACATTTGAAGACCTAGGGAGGGCCTTTCCCACCTTTCTTTTACAAGAGTAGATGCAGATAGAATTTTCATGTCAGCCTTGGTCACGTTTTTCTTGCTGAGTACACTTTGTGTTTGTCGTCAATTCAGTGATATCCCAATTGCTAACAACAACATTACAGTGAAAAAAACAAAACAGAAAAAAAAACAAAACCCAACAACAACTTGAAATACTTAAAGATGACTACAGAATGGTGGAGAACTTTAGCTGAGAAAGACATTAACAGCGTAGGATTCAGCTTTGCTTAACCTTCATTTGTTACTTTTCTCCCATATAATAGACTTCTAATTAAGAGGTTAGAGACTGCTGTGAGATACACAAAGATGTGTATTCAACATTTTCCGACACACACCAGAAATCCTGTGTGATTTCAGGTGGTGGCTCAGTCCTGTCATGCTACTATTCCTCACCTGGAAAGCCCCGACATCAATCCTACCTTACGGGGGTGTCACAAAGCAAAATGCTTTCAAGATTAAGAGATGCTGCTTTGAGATCATCAGACCCAATGCAATTTATACCTTTATTTCAGAGCAAGAAAAGGAAGCAAACTTCTGAGCAAGCTAAAAAATACCACTTTAAAATCTGCTTCTGTCTTATTTATACTTTTTCAATTCCATTTATGTCAACACTTCATTTACCCCTAATCTATTCACCTCTCTAGCTGCAGCTGAGGTGAGAACCTTCACATTTAGAACAAAAATCTTCAAAGAACAACATAAATAAGGACAGGTTCTTGATCCTATGCCCAGCCACTTGGGATTACTGAGAAACGCGAACACTTCATTAATTATCACAATAACAAAGGAAGTCTCTCAACAAGGTTTTGCAGGAAAAAGCCAGTATATCCAAAACCAGATCACTAAGATATTAAAAATGTCTACGAGAGAGGTGGAGTCTGAAGAAAATCCAGTGTTTAATTCTGGGCTGAAAGGAGATGCTTATCTCCAGAACGGTCTCCTAGAGAGCACCAATGCAGGTGAATCCCATCTCACCCAAAATCCAGAAGACAACAGGTAGTACTATCCTCTTCACCTCAAAGTCAATGGCCTAAGCCATTTAAGGTGAAGGAAATTTAGGACCAAGACCCAACTTTGTTGGATTTGGAGCAAGGATAGGAACCCTTGAGTCAAAGCTCCCACAGCAGTCACTAATTACCAGCTGGCAGCCTCTCAGCTTCTCCTCATGAACTTGCTCTGCTTTGTGTCACTAGCTAAATATTTCTTGGAGCAAGGACAGGAAGCTGTTCCCATATTTGTATCATGTTCCATATCAAGTGGAGCATTTGGAGTGGGAGAGCAACTCACACCAGATGAGCTGCTAGAGAAGACTGTATCCAAGTCTTTGAGCCAGGCAGAAAGAGCTACAGAGCTACCGGGTAGAACAGGGAACACTTTCACCTGAAGTTTTTTCCCAGCAGGTCAAAGCACTCTCCAAGTCCAGCTGCTGAATCAGACACACCAGCTAGAGAAGGAAAAGTCTACATTGGGAAAATTACTGGAGCTCAGCTGTGAAAGAGCTACCAACTTCGTTAGTGTTGTCATGGATGAACATAAATTAGCAGAAATTTTAGGCGTAAAAGTTAAGATTCAGAGATTTGGGGTAAACCAGAGCTAGATGGCAGCTGAGTGAGAACATATAGAATAACTGCAGTGCCTATGCAGTAGATTTACCTGCTCAGAGGGACAGCAGGGTACGCAAGATCCTATAGCCAATATTCCTCTTCTGCCTGGAAACATAAGATCAAGTTCTCTGGGATGTGCAAAGTCAGCTTTCTCAAGATTACATGATTCCATGTGTAGTAAAAGTAGAGGAATAATCTATCCCTACTTCTAACCATATCAAGATTCTAAGAAATATCCTTCTAGTAGACATTTTTAATTCTTATTTCACATGAGAATATAAGTGTGAAAAGTTTGTTCTCGATGCCATGCAAGACAGAGCAGGTAAAAAAGGGAACAGAAAAGTTCTATCATAAAGCCTCCTCTTCTCTATCGCTCCACATGACTAGAAAAGGATACTGAACTTCCTTTACGTTTTTAGTCTGGGCACCTCCCTAAGAAACAACAAAGCGACAATATAAGCTGGTGTACATAAATATGCTAGCTGGATTTTTACGAGGTTTATTTCTTAATAAGATGTTGATTCATTTGTAAATTAAGAACATGGTTTGTTGTGCAATCTCCTTTTCCAGGCCATTCAAACATCAAATGCAGAAAATTAAATAGTGGCTTGCTTACCAAGAAGAGGAGATCCTCTTTAATTCAGAAGAAAGTTGTTTTGTTTATGGGTTGGGGTTTTTTTGCCCCAGCATGTGACAAATGTGCCAAGAACATGCTATAAAATACACACAATACGTACTTCACAAAAATAAAAAGCCAAGATTTGATTTGAATTTAGAACAACTATAAAGAGGTGATTCTTTTTGAACTAGTTATGTTACTTAAATTAGTTCCACTCTCACCACATATACTACTCAAAAAAAAGAAAGCTGGATGGACTTATATTTGCCTCCACAGTTAGAGAAAAGATGCGTAAGAACTAGATCAGGCACTTTCCCTAGTGCCAGCCACCAATCCCTATTTCATTGAGAAAACAGCATTATGTTTCAAGTAGCAATAATGACTTACTCAAAACCTGCTACTGTTTTTTCCTCCATCGGTACTGGCCCCGCTGCCCGAGGAAAGTGCATAGCTGCAAGACTGAGCTGCAGCAGAAGTAGAAAACTGCTCAAAGATGCAGGGAAGATATTCTAAGAAAGTTTATAACGAGGCATATACGGCTAGCACAAGAATCTGCATATTGTGTAAACAGGGCTCAGCAAACTGTCTTGAGGGATAGTAAAAACTAGTTGAGTTCCTTGTGAACTTCTATAACAGTTGAACTGAAAGGCTGACAGAAAGAAAAATCGGTGTATTCTGGAGAAAATGTTAACTCTGCAAAACAGAACAAGTTGCAAAACAAGCCTTATGGAAACCTTAGTGACACCAGAGGCAGCTTCTAGTTGCGAAAATGGATAGCACAGCTCTTTGCAACGCTTACCACCTGCTCGTGCTGTGACACTCTGTGTAATTAGGCAGAACAAACTACTGGAGGGAATAGAGCAAAGACATGTAGGAAAACATGCATTTCAGGAAACAAAGACAAAGTGATCTTTATCACTCATAAATTAAACTCTGAGCCCAAGTGGCACAGCAGCATGCACATTAAGCCAGAGTTCTGTACTCACAAAAATGGAAAAAATTACTTCCAGTAAAGTTTTACTTTAAAAGGGCTAGTTATCAAAGTCACTTTTGTGAAGATTAAGCAAAGGCTGCCCCTGCCACGACTCGCAGTGTGGCTTTTCAAGTGCCTGAGTCCTGTTTGCGGTTGGTTCATGCCTATACAATGGCTCCGTTTGAACTCAGAAAAGCAGAACTCATCCTTCTTATTATTCATTGCTGATACTGTTCAAGACCTCATAGAGCATTTACATTTATAGTGACTGTAATGCGCTTGTTTTGGTATGAGGGGAACAATCCTAAAACTTTTCTCAAAAGATTTATTTTTTTTTTGTCCACACATTTTTAGAAGGAACATTACTTCATCTTTCCCCATTGTTACCCCATGAAGTATCTAATCTTTCCAAATTTTGCTTTTGCACAAGAATGAAAGTGCAGGGATGTTCTGGCATGCCTATGCACCATACCCACCTCTCCTAAATAGAATGTTCTTTATTATTAAAGCAAAAGAAGTCTTACCTTAATCATTCACCCTCATTTTCACTGTTAGTCAATTAGGTACATGCAACTTTCCAGCAAGGGATGCATACTGTATCTCAATTTTAATTGGATTCTTGAAAGATGCTCAAAAAGAGCATCTTTTCGCCCCAAACCATGCTTCAGACCTGGTTTGGGGTTTTTTTGACTTCTGGAAGAATCCTGCCCCTTTTCAGTTTTCTTCTCCTTACAGCCTGTTTTTTCCCTTGTTCACTTGCTTTTTTAAGCTTGTACTCTAGAAGCAAAATTCTGAGCAGAAAACCCCAATTTACTTTGACTTTCTTTCTGTGAGATACTTGAGAATTTTTCCTATTTCATAACAATGGTGATAAAACCAGCAATACTGTTGCAATACTCAAAAATTGTTCTGCAAATACCTCAAAGCTTAAAAATATTTACAAGAAATCAGTCCAACGTTATTCTCCGAAATGTTCTGCTCATTTCTAGTGCTCTGGCCCGTTCTTCCATATGAGGCATACAAAAATGATTTGCAGTGGCAATATACGTCACTGCAAATTTCTCAGAGTCCTACTCAGTTCTAAAGTCAGGCCAACATGAAGATGTTTAACACGTTACAGCATCAGGGCTAAAAGAAGTCAGTGCTACATCTGCACAGGACAGCAGGCTGCTTATTGCAGTCAGGACATGAATCTCACTGACACTTAAACTTCTCTGGGCGTGCAAGTGGGAAGTTGGAAGGAGGGTAATTCATGTCTGCCATCCACTTTCACACCAATAATATGAGGCAATCCCAGTACAGATGAGAATTAAGGACAAGATCGTGCGTTCCAGTACCTTAATCAGAGCAAAGTGATGAGAACTACCACTGCAATCAATGCAGTGAATGTCAGACCGTTATCAAGATACTGATTCAGGCAACAGGGCACTCGTCACCATATTCACAATATCTCACATGCTCACACGTGCTCTGTAGCATGTTCTGGAACTTGCAACATCGGAACATTTCATTACAAAATCTGACTCAAAAAAAATTTTAAAAATCCGTTTTATAGAAAAGGTGACACTTCAAAGGGATTTTTTTTTTTTTCATACCACATCAGGATGAAATCAAAACATTTTCATTCTATTCAGATAATTGTTGTGGTTTAACCCCAGCTGGGAATTAACGACCGCACAGCCACTCGCTCACTCCCCCCACGGCAGGATGGGGGAGAGAACAGGAAGAGTAAAAAAAATGACAAAACTCAAGCCACACACACAAGCAAAGCAAAGTAAGGAATTCATTCACGGCTTCCCATGGGCAGGCAGGGTTCAGCCATCCCCAGGAAAGCAGAGCTCCATCACGCCTAATGGTCACTTGGGAAGACAAACGTCATAACTCCAATGTCCCCCCTTTCCTTCTTCTTCCCCCAGCTATATATACTGACATGACATCACATGGTATGGAATAGCCCTTTGGTCAGTTGGGGTCAGCTGTCCCGGCTGTGTCTCCTCCCCACTTTTTGTGCTCCCCCACCCCCCCCAGCCCTCACTGGTGGGCGGTGTGAGGAGCAGAAAAGGCCTTGACTCTGTGTAAGTGCTACTCAGCAAGAACAAAAAACACCCGGGTACTATCAACACTGTTTTAAGCACAAATCCAAAACATAGCCCCGTACTAGCTACTGAGAAGAAAATTAACTCTATCCCAGCCAAAACTATTCTTTTTGAAATTATTTTTTTTTAAATTAATGCCCATTGCACTCCCAAGAGTTGTGCTGAACTAGGTTCAAGTTGCTGCTCAAAGTGTCACATCTCAGGAAAGCATCTTAATCAGTCTTTTCTATCACAACTCCACCACTTTTAGATAAGTAACTGAACACTGAACCTTGTCACCCTCCTAAATGGGACTGAGTTACCCCAATTCACCTCTGGAAAAAGAGGATGACTTGAATCTGACTTCATCCAGTTAGCTACTGGCTACCCTGAGACACTTCCCTTCCTCTGACTTTCTCCCTAACTGGAATTGGTTGCGAGAGTTTAATCACAACTGCTCCATTTCCTAGAACAGCTTTGGAAATCTACTGGCACCAAGTTTTTAAAAAATTCCCAATGATCCGCTCAGCCTTTTGCTGTTAGGAAAATGACTCTCCGCATGAAGCTGAGCATGCAGCTTGTTCGATAACAGAGAAGTCCTGACAGCGTTTGCAGCTTGACTCTGAGAACCTGAGCACTGGTACTTCCTGCAAATACCATCAGCAGCAGATGACCGGGAACTTTTAAAGATGTTGCTGCCAATAGGAAGAAACTGTCAAGCAAAACAAACCACTTGGAAAATCCCATTTCAGGAAGCCAAAGAACTATGGCCATTTTCACATCTGAAGATTAATAGCAGCCCTGTTTTTCTTATCATTTCCCCTTTTTTGGGGGGGATGTTGGGGGGTGGAGGGGGCGGGGAGGGTGTTGTTTGTATGGAGGGGGTTTGGTGTTGGGTTCTTTTCCTTCTTTGTTTGGGATTTTTGTTTGTTTTTAAAATACCTTTATAAGAATCAAGAACCAGCTACTGGAACACAGCTGCTCTTTCCTCTGAAGGTCTTCAGCGTGTGCCTGCAGAAAGGGCAGCCGTCACCCCAACAGTGCAGGTCGGCCTCTCCAGCAAACCTCACCACTTGGAGAAATCTAGTTTCAGGAAGCCAAAAAGTAATTATTGCAAGCTTCACATCTGAGGACTATCAAGACGCCTTTATCATGAATTCAGGTTTATTTTATTTTAGTGTCTTGAAAAGAACCAAGCCTCATTTGTCAAGTAATAAATATACAAAGTGGATTAAAAGTCTTTGTGAAACAGTTCATTACCAAAACAAAATAAAAAAAGACATCAACAAGCAATCAAAAGCCATTTGTACAGCATCTTCCCCTGGCAATTTAGTGCTCTTAATTGCCATTTTATGTTGATCAGATAATTAAGAGTCTTATCTTGTACTTAAGCAAAGTTGATCCAAACGTCTAAACCAGCAACAAGCTCTGACACAGGATGCTATCAGATTTGTTTCATTTTCTTATTTTCCATTAAAAAAGGTAACCTGACACCACAATGGTTTTCACTCCCCGGATTTAGAGTGTCTCCCCAGAAAAGTCTGCTATCCAAACATTTTGATTTGTAAACAAACAAGTTCAGACTGTACTTGTTTACACTACAGTAGAAGAAATGAATGCTTCAATGCATAGTCATCCACTGCAAAATAAACTGCTAAAAATATAAACAGATCCATATTCACCCTTTGGGCTTCACCAGATAAACAACAAGACCAGGGGAACTCAGCAAAGCTGTGCTCTCTGCCATTCGTACTTCTGTCAGCAAACACTTGTAGGCACAGACCTTACTGGAGAGGTTCATGTTTTAGGCTTTGATCCTTACCACAACAAGAACTGTTGAACCCTATCTAGGTGCCTTTAGCAGATGACTTATCTAGAAAATCCACTGCTTTAACATGCTAAGTTGTAAAATACCCTGGCAGATTGCAGAGCATTATCTCTTCCCAAATCTGACTCTTCACTAATGCTGCTGGTTTTTTGCTACTTCTTTTAAAGACAGTCTGCAGTGACAATCAAAAGCACAATTTTACTTGGCCAACCATGCACCATGCTCACAGAGCCTCCCCTGGAAAAACCACAAACTCATTGCCTTTCAAAGGCTTTACTGACCTTGCTCAAAAGTCTGTGGCAGATACTTTTTGAAGACTTGTGAGGAAGAGAGGGGAATGCAGTCATCACATAGGATTTTTCTTAATATTCCTCAGCTATTTCACCTACTACAGTTAACCAAGGACTCTGGAGAATGGGCTCTGCCATGTTGCAGGGTTTGACCTATTTCAGAACTGACTGTAGGCTCTGGGTTCGGGTGGGGATGAACTGGGGGAGCAGAGAAGACAGGACTCGCATAATCTTCAGCGCTGTCTCCTCTTCAGCTGATCGCTCATCATCAGAAAGCAGCAGCCAACCCAGGCATGCGAGGGCAGCTTTCGAGGAAAGCAGCTCTTAACCTACAGCCCCCTTGCCCTCTGAGCAGAGAGCAAGAAACCACAGCTTTCCTGCTAAACCCAAAAAACTAAGTGTTGCTAAATAGATTATTCCCCCCCCCACTTCGAAAACTCAGGAGGTAATTAAATGTACGAAGTCTTCTACCTCCTTGTGACAGATGGTGAAACCCTTTTGTTGTCTGGTCTTCAGTTTGCTCCATAATATGTTTGGTGAAAAAGGTATGGCCGGACAGCAGCTCCCCATCTGCCTTGTTCTGCCTGCTGTGCTTGGGTTAAAACAATCTAAAAAGAGCTAACAAATGCAGTCAGGGATATTGTCATCTGCTTTCCCCACCAATGGTATGAAACTCAGAAACCAGTGGGATTCTCTTCAGCTTTGCCGTGCCATGCCGGCTTTTTGCTACAATTACATTCCCTGCAAACGCGTTTAGGCTTTCCTACCCTTTGTCACATCTGGATGCTAAGCAATTCCCCCTCTTTAGGACAAATTAGTCAGGAACCTCTGGAAGTGCTCAGCATTGTTGTACCCATAATTAGTTTGTACACAACGCACAATTTCAACTGTAAAGTTACTTTTCCAAGGAACACTCCGAGGTGTTTGCTTTAACAACACTAATCCCTGCAAAAGCTATCAACTATCTGCAGCAATCCCGCTCCCTCCTGAAATATTTTGCTGTTAAAGACATTACTGTCTCACAGGAAATCATTACCTTCCATGCATACACTACCTACCTCATACTTTTTGGTCACATTGCTATCAAAGGCAAAACTCAAAATTATGCCTAAGCTGGGATGATCATGATCTATTTATATAGGCGAGGTACCCTATTCATGGACTGACCACACAGAGACACCCCCTTTGACATAGGCTGGAAAATGCAAACACACTAGAACTGCCTTGTTTCTTTTAAAAATAGCATTGAATAAAGGGCTCCTTCATTTCAAGGAACTACCTAGGAAATTGGAGCATTTTGTGACCCATTCCTTTGGATTACCAGCTAACATCTCCATTTCATTCAGAGAGCTGCCTTGGGTTTGTGCCGTAGGGAATGAAATTCCCCCCTTCCCAGCAGGAAAAGAAATAGTTAGTGGTATCCAAAGATTAACCAAAGTAAGCCAGAAAGGAAACCTGCAAGCACACGTGGAGCCCTGTACAGCATCGCAGCAGTGTGTTTCATGTACATTCCCTGTGCAGCTGGTCTTTACCATCACTAATTGTTTTACTTCCCCTCCTTACCTATGCCACTTTTTGGCAGGGAAGTGGTAGAAAACATATTTGAAGCAAGAAGCAGCTTCATGTCAATAACAGTATCACAGCCTGTAACCAACTCAATTAGGTTTCCTACACAGTAAAGTAGGGGAGATTCTAAAAACCAGACTAAACTTCAGAGATGGATCCAAAGCCTTTCTATGAATAGTCATTCATCCAGATGTGTAAACATAAATTATTTTGTCATATGTACTTGTCAGTATACACCACCTTCACCATCTTGTAAGAAATAAGATGACAGATCACTCGGGGTTTTTTGCTTTCAACCATTTGCCCAGAATTTTATGGCTATACCACAGAAAAGGGAAATACAAGTACATTACCAACCTTACACTGGGTGTGTAGCAAACCCTGTTTAAAAATCCTGCCTTATACTTGAATGAGATCACATCCGCACGGACTGAGGCAGTTCCCTCGGTCATACTCTGAGTGGGTAAGACATGTGGCAACTATTTTAAACAGGACACAGAGCACAAGTTACTCTGCCATGCTTCTTTGTTGATACGGGTCTGAACTGGCCTATGTCAGGCTTTCTTGGAGCAGAAGAAGTGCCAGTAAGGTCTGCCCACCCTGAAAACACGCCTTTGACTTCACACTGCACCCTTCGCTATTTAGGCTACGACAAGCTATTACCCCTTTGTAAAGCAGAAGCATTCTCAGGTGTAAGGTAGGCAAGACAGAGAAGAAGGAGGAGGAAGAAAGAGACTGGGGCAAAGACAGGGAAGAAACAGAAGAGACACAAGCTTTATTGAGAAGCAAAATACACAAGGAGACCAAGATCTGCGTCTGATGCAAAACTCGCGTAAGAGCATGCATAGTCTGAAAATGTAACTGGAGAGCTCTTTCTGACAGGCACAGGTAGGGCCCGATTCTAGATGGTGGCATCTTAATGGGCACGCTGGCATCTTGAGGGCACATCTGGCAAAGGCTCAGGTAACCAAGCAAACACAAAGGCTCTCTGGAGAGTCTTTTAGGGAAGACGAACCATTGCGGACCATGGAGGGAAAGAGGAGAAATTCAGACGTGAGAGCTGAGGTGTTATAAACAGACACTATTAAGACAGTGCAGTAGAGTGAGAGGCAGAGTCACCATTGCTCACTGAAAGACAGAAGTAAAAGGATTCAAGAGGTGAGACACAGAGATGACGTAAAGGCCAACAGCAAATACTCACTCTTAAATCTCTTCTTTGGTAATTCACATGCGAAAAAGTCTCAAAATGAAGACACGGTGCAATGTAAAGTGGGATGCTGCATTAACCTTTTAGCATTTCCATTCATGCTTACCTTCCTTTCTTCTGGTGCGTTGGTAAGACTGGGCTTCAGCCCTGGGCTTTGGGAGTGGTCAATGTGGATTGACCAAGGGGAAATCACACTTGACAAATCTGATAGCCTTCTGTGATGGCATGACCATGGGTGGATGGGGGGAGAGCAGTGGATGTTGTCTACCTCGACTTCAGCAAGGCTTTTGACACTGTCTCCCATAACATTCTCATAGGCAAGCTTAGGAAGAGTGGGTTAGATGAGCGGACAGCGAGATGGATTGAGAATTGGCTGAATGGCAGCGCTCAGAGGGTTGTGATCAGTGGCAGAGTTCAGCTGGAGGCCTGTAACTAGCCGTGTTCCCCAGGGGTCAGTACTGGGTCCGGTCTTGTTCAACATACTCATCAACGACCACTTCATCCCATCCACTGTAACAGAAGTCAGTCTGCAAAGTTATGCCAGCTTTTGAAGATATGACAGTCCGAAGTAGTCTGAGGACAGATATAGAAAGAGAGAATAAACCAGATTCTTTAGAAGTCTACAGCAGAGAAGCAACACTGCAGACAGCTGCTCCACCTTCATTAAGTACTAAACCAAAGATTATTCCTGCCACCTTGCTGTCTCTGCAAATCTGTTTAACTAATAAAATCCTTTCCCAAACTAGTGTTGCTCTTGGCTGAAATATGTTTACCTATTTTTTCCTAGCTATACAGAATTAGAGTGAGCCAGAGAAGCAGCGTCTTACTTCTCAGCTCAAGAAGTAAGTCCCCTTTTCAATCTCCTCCATCAAGAAAAATCAATCTCCATTAAACAGAAAAACACTAAAGCTCATAAATCCCTGCCCCTACAGTTTCTAGGAGACAGAATAGGAACTGGGAAGGAAAAGCTTCTTATAAAAATCACCAGTCAACAACATTAATTATTGTATTGCAACATCAATGGCTCATTGATTAAAAGAAACATTTGTTCTCATTTAGAACACACTTAACATCCTTTGTATCTATCACTGTGAAACAGAAGAAAAAAGCCGCTAATGGCCAAACTCTCATTACATCCCTGTTTTTGGTATTCCCTCCCCTCTCTCAAGTTCATGTCATTTGTGACTTTTTTCCATCTCCCTTCTTTGCACCTTAGGGCAGTCATCTAACTTCTCTCTCATTTTTGCAGCTTTAAATCAGAATTTTTGGATCCTCATAGGAACAAGGAGATACATATCCAGTAATGACTGTGAGACACTGTGTTCAATAACAAAAGAGTCAAAAGGCAGCCCTTCTTGAGAGACAGATATAATTTATCTCATTTTGAGGAAGCAGAGGCACACAAAGGTTAGATGTCTCGCCCAAGGCTTCAATGAGTCATTCTAAAGCCAAAGGTTGGGCCAGGGAGCCATGAGCTCTTGCTCCTTTGCTCTAACCAATTAACCACTTTTCCTCTTCAGGATTTATTTCCTCTTTCATGACTGATGACTCAGCTACTGTCTAAGGAGGTCACTACACACTGCTTCATGATGAGAGGCTAATTCCTCCTCAACACATGCGGTTGGGTATAACATGACCCAATGTTACTGAGACAATCAGTCCATTGTCTCAGTATGTTAATTGAGACAAATGGTGTAATGAGTCATGTTTAGGTGTCTGCTTCAATGTTTCCTCTTTGTTTTCTGCTCCTGAGATTAATGCCTTCATTCCTTGGAGGTGACTGCTGATGTTCCTCCGCACTGAGCACTACTGCTGGGATACTGTGTGTACTTGTTCTATCTCATTTACAAAACATTCTGCTTATTCAGATTTGCTATTTTCAGTGTCTTTGGAGAATTCTTTTTCTGTGCCAAGTTTTTGAGGTTAAAAGCAAATGAGAAGAACGGAATCAAAACAACAACTCCTCTTCCACCCCCCTTCTTTACACAAACAAAAATGTGAACCCATCATTTATAAGCTTTGCCATTTGGGATTATGGTTAAATGATTTTATCAGCCAAATATTAGTCAGCTGTTAATCCACACTTTCAATATGGGTACCAGGGACCTTCACTCACAGGGCCATGGATGGAGGAACAGAGGACAAGTGGTGGTACCCAATTTCTTTAGAGCAGGGCCTGGTATTTGGTATTTGCCACTTTCATGTTTCCACCTTTGCAGAGGAGTCAGTTCCACACAACCAGCTGCCTGAAAACACACCATCTAAATCATTACCCCAGAGAGCAAACCCACAGCTTCTAGAGCTGAAAACATGGGCTGTTAAAACTTGAGCTAAAAACCTTAGCCAAGATTGTGACACTTCCTCACTAATGGATAGCTGAAACTTGGGATCTGCTACGCTTTCTTTCTTCTTTTAATCCCAGTAGGTTGAAATCAAAGCACAGCAGAAGGATTTCCTTTGACCTCTTTATCTGTGCCTTAGGCAGCTGTCCCAGTCTTCTTTCTCCCCAGCTGGTAAAGAGCAGCACAGCAAAGACCGTCGGGAGGTACCGTGACTCTTACCCCACATACGGGACCGGTGGTCATCTTCTTGGCTTGCATTCCTTGAAGGCTCATCTAAACACTCTTTGCAAGCAGCCACATGCTTCAGCCCGTATTTGAGGCTGGCTAGAAACAAACCTGCTTCAGGCTAAGAGTCATACGGGCACTTTTATGGGTCCCTGAAAGCCCCAGGCTTGTTGCCACATCAGCATGGCTGCGCAGCTTCTAGACAGAGGCCAGTTCATACACAGGTGGCTTAAGCAGGCACGTGAATACACGCATAAAACCATAGAGCCAGGCTCTGCATTTCTTCAGACGGATCTATTTCTCTGTTTCAAAATCTCACCAAGGGGGAGAAAGGAAATAGCCCTTATTAGATCCCTGCAATTTTTCTCATTAAGGGCTATATAATCCCACATATCATTTGAGAACATTCAGCAGACGTGGCTGAATTCAACACTTGCACGTTTTCCCTCAGCTCGCAATCAGTGGTTAGAGGTGAACAACTAGTCCTCTCAAATCAAAATATTGTTTAGGGTTAACAGCAGAAGCTAAACATAATCTTAAAGCTAGAGGATTTTTAACATAGTGAAAGGCTTTGAAAGAATGCCTCCTATTCAGTAGAAATTAAAATCTTCCCTAAGACATCCACTGTGAATTCAGCCAAAGTATGCACAGAAAAAAAAAATATGCCACAGAGCTGCACTGTAACCATCCATGGTCATACTCAGCATCAGTAAATTACTGCGTATCAGGCACGGCCCCAAGGGAGTTCAGCAAAAGCTGTTTAAGGATTTAACAAAAAGGCACAAGTCTGCGTATAGACAAAACTCAAAGCAGCCCTAGCAAAGTCAAAACGGTGGAATTCCATGTTAAAGGCAGTAGCAAAAATGGTGAAAAATTGGCTCTTTTGACAACTTCTAAAAAAATTACCACGCTAGCCTTTGCAAGATCACATATCTCATCAGAAACATTCATGTCTCTACCAAGCCGTCTGCAGTTGGGCTTTCCATGGGAGTCCCTCAAATTCAGTAGGATGACATCTTCCCCGCACAAGACAGCAGATACGCTCATATAGGATACGATCCATATGGAGGCTGCCAAGGTACGGCTGACATAGCTTTATAAGAAGCAAAACTTGGCTCTGTGCTTTGCGCTCTCAGTTGGGACATGTTAGAGCAAGACAACACCATCAGAGGGGAGCAGAGCACTCCTGCGTTTGGATGTAAAGAGTAGTTAATCATGAGGCAGCACATAAGTAGTGATCCATTTTTACACAACTTTGTAAATTCATCAGGATTGTATCGAGGTGTTAAAAGCTTCACGGAGTGACAGATCTTGGTCCCAAAATAGAGCCTTAATTCTTTAGCAAGGTGTCCCCCCACCTTTCACATAAAGTAGAACATACCCGACTTGGATAAAGACAGAAGCTGCCACTTGGGTGTCTCTCAGATGGCCCTAAGCACATGGCTTCAGTTATGCCCTTCATAACTGATGAGATTCCAGACTTGTTTGGATTTTGTTTCCAGCCTGGAAATACAATACAATAAACACAATACAATCACATTTGAAACAAGTTCTGATGAAGTTTTTCCTGGTAAGTGGTTGAAGTGCCACCGCAATATTTGGCTGCCACTGTAAAGAAAGGGGTTTCCCCTCTATGCTGGGCTAGCTAAAATTGAAAGACAGCTTTATGGGTTCTTTCTAAATGTTTAAATAAGGATATTTCAGAAAGTTCGGTCTGAAACAAGAAAACATTTCCACTCCTCCATCACAGCTCTCTGTAATTTCCATCAAGCTGTTCAGGGCCCGTCCTCTCTCAGGGACATAAATACCCAAGGGAGGCTCTAAATATCCAGACATTGCGAAGACATTTTATGCGCAAGAATATTATCCAGCTGATGTTTTTATATAGTAGACGAGAGAGACTAAACCAGGCCATTAGCTGCATAAACAACCCAACTCTCTTTCAGTTTTGTCCCTACAACTACACATCTCTTACTGTACTAAGCTAAAAAGCTGAATTATGTCAACACACCAAACCCTGAGCCTTATTGCAGCTAGGGAAGAACAAACTTTAGAGTAGTTGAACTTGAACTTTATAATAAGTTAAAGGTAACACCTGCTACTTGACATCTGGAGTTTAATCAGTGGGAATGAGGAAAAAGCTAGGCACCCTAATACTCACACCTTCCTTCAGCCATTCTGTCATGCTGAAAGGGCTACAGCACGCACAGCAAGCAGAGCTTTGCTACAGCATATTCAAATTCAATTCCCAAGCCCTCGAGGAGAGACAGATAATATATCATTTCTATGTGTACAAATGTTCTTTATGGCTTTTTGGCCAAGTATGCCCATTTAAGACCTTTCCTTCTTGCTGCCAAAACAAACACAATTTCTGTTTATTATTTGAAGAACAATCAAATTACAATTTTCACTGAATTTATCTGACCCTGCACAATGACTTTAAAAAAAAAATCCAAATAAAACAAATTATACCAAAGGACTCAAAGTGAAGAGATTAAATGCAAGCTGGGCAGATGAAAGAAGAGTTTTCAAGCCAAGGTCAACATTATTTTGAGAATTGCAAGAGAAGTCTAAGCTGTCTTCTCTTAACTGCTGCCCACCCCTCTCTTGGCTGCTTCCCTGCCCATCACAGATCTTCCTGACACAGCCTCAGACACAGTCCTGAGTCTGGTTATTGGACCCAGGAGTACTGCAAAACCTCTGCAAAGACCAGTTAATGTCCCAGTTGAGACCTACAGCAACAAGAGAGAGAATTTGTTCTCTTGGAAGCCCTTCAGATCCCCTCCTCTGCCTCTTTTTTTCCTTTGTCTGTTTTCAATGCAAAAGCAGTTTTCAAAAAACAAAGGGTTCAGTGAATGATTTAATAAATTCTGGATTAATCCTAAACTGTGCCATACACTTAATTCAAACAGCTGGAATATATATATCTTTTCAATGTGCTCTAAGAGAAGAGGAAGGAAGAAAAAAAAAAAGGAGAAAAGAAAGTGTTTAAGAGAGAGCAAAGCTCTACTGCAGATTTCCAGATTCCATGAGGAAATATATTCTCTAGAGGAAGACGAATGAATGAATGAATGGGGACTACACACAAAACAATTTTATGGTGCGTGGCAGGGGAGGTGGAAGAAAAGGTATTGGGGGAAGAGTGACAGAAGGGAACGTCAGAAACACAGAAAGGAAAGAAAAGTGCCACTGAAGAAGAGATCACTCCTGCTCGAAGCTGACCTTTGCCGGGGCTCTGCAGTGCAGATGCAGCAATTCTTGCCTTGTAGAGGCAGTGCCGCGTTTTGTAATTGGACATTGTTGGACGGGGGTGCACAGTGAGCTCTTTATAGTGGTTTTTTTTAATAGTCTCCTATTCTTCCTGGGGCTGCTTGCAGAGGCTGGAAGGGAGGCAGAGGGCAGGGTAACACGGGAGAAACATGTCAGCAGGCTGAGAGACAGAAGGGAATAACAGCAAAATGGCTTTCTCCACGGGCTGCTGTGGCAGAAACATACACCAGAGGTTTGAGGGCTAGGAAAGTTGAAACGGAGGATTGAAATTCAAGGCAAGATAACATTTTCTTTTAGCAGCTCAGAGTATTTACATTCCAGTTGTAGCTGTGAATGGGCCTGGATAACCCGCTGCCCCAAGCACCCCTCCATCTTCTCGGGCTGACAGGCTCAGCCTGCGCCAGGCAGGAAGCTAAACTGTCATTTGTTTTCTGACCCGCTGCCACCTCTGTCCTGAGAAAGGCTGTATGCAGGTAAATCACTCCGCCAACCTCTGGAAAGAAAATGCTTTCTCTCTCCTAGCATTCGAGAGCCCAATTTCCCAAAGCATAACTGCACTTCTACACTGGTTGAATTCCTTTCATTTTTTTCAGTTCTTATTTTGCTGAAATTGGAGAATAACAGAAGCCTAACGGCTCTATTAGATGTGTTCACCTTTAAGGAGGATTTGATAGAAATGGATAATCCTGCTACAGACTGCTGGGAGTTTGCTCAAGGAACCACACACATACACACACACTTTTGCAACTGTTCAGATCCCATTATTTTCATCCTTGATAAATTCTGTATGGCTATTCGATATGACAGCAAAACCCTGAGTTTCTTCCTCCCTTTAAGGCACCCAGGTTCTCTCGTGCCTTCTCCCAAACTACCACCTCAAAATAAAGAAAAACATTCAGAACAACTGAAAAAAGAACATTTGGAAATAGACACAGTTTCCACACCCATCCCTTGCATCACCAATAAATCACCATCAATAGCTGGTTTTCTATAATTTTTTTTTTTATTTTTTTTTTTAATTGCAGGATATCAGTCAGTCCCTCCCGGAGACGAGAAAAGAAAGGTAGCTGTAGCAGAGCATCACTACAAGTGTCACATCTTCAAAAAGAAGTTTCACAGATTTTAAACAACTCTCATTTCCAAACACCAGTAGAAGACATGCACACAACCATACAGCCTGTGATGACCTAGAAAACGCTTTGGTTAATTCTTTGTCTTGTGCTTCTGCCTTTACCTCTTGGTTTGCATAATGGCAACTGTTCCAAATGCATATCCTTGCACCCACCCATACTGTACTGCTTAAAGATGTGGACTTGGGATTCAGTCATGTGCTTATACAGCCTTCTGCTGCATCGTACAGGTCTGACGCGCAGTGCCATGACCCCCGCTGTCACGCACAGCCAGTTCCCTGGGCTGTTATCTGCCAGCCAGTACTATGTCACACACTCTCAAACCTGAGAGCAATTGTACCTAAAGATATACCAAAATCCATGCAGAAGCTAGTCTGGTACTGTGGCTTCTTATGAGTAAATATGCACCATTAGGTGTGTACTGTATGATCAAGTACTGGACCAACAGCGAAGTCTCATGGTCTGCAGCAGGGAGACCGTCTGCGAAAGCTGCAGTCAGATCCTTTCATGCCAAGTCCCAATTTCTGACAGAAATGACTTCCTTTGACTTTCTCCCATTTGGACACCACCTGCCTTTAATTATTCTTTCTGCAAGTAAAAAATGGCAAGCTATATTCCTAGTGAACATCAGATCAACTGAAAACTTCAGTCTTATGATCCCAAGATTTAGTCAGCTTCACCAAATAGTACCAGCTGAGGGGAAAACACAGAAATACCCTCATGGACTGTTCCCCTTTTATATTTATACACAGCCAGCTCCAGGGAAAGCAAACACACAAGGCAAGCAATCGGGGTTCAACACCCTTCTCTGTCCAGGTTCCAATGCCTGTGTTTAAGGTGGTCATCGTAACCAGGCAGGAATGCCTCTATACACACACGATCAACAGATCTTCCACTTGGAAATCTTCCATGTTCCGACACAAAGAAATTATGTTCTTCCGCCTGATAATTCAGAGTACCTGTCTGGATGCAGGACATACAGGTTTGAATCTTTTCAGGAAAAAGAGAAAAGTCAGCCAGAATCTTACAACTGACTGGGTGCCCCAACCTATAGTCTGTGTAGAGAAAAAGCAGGAACACCACCTTTATGACTCTCTACTTTTCTTTACCTAGACCCAAGCACAACAAGTATTTGCAGTAAATTAACTTTATTAAGGGATGGTTTCATTCCAGGGAAATACTGAAAATATAATTTGATTCAACTAGGTATCTAAATCTGGGCCAAAGTAAATAGGCAAACGATTGCTCAGACTATCCATCTGTTTAATCCATCCTGTTCACGATTACAGCGTCTTGGTTTTTTCTCCTACTTCCAACCCAGTTTCTTTCTCCCCACCCTTTTCCCAGTTCCCTCCTGATTTCCTCCATTCTTTCGGCTTCCTCCCCAGGAGGCTGGGCCATGGCCACTGCAGCTGGCAATGATGGGCTACACCCCCCCTTCGATGAACTTGCTGTCCCATTCACAACTCAGGGCACCCTCATGGATCTACTGGACTCGTGCAAAACCTTGACCTGCTGCCTTCCCTGAAGCAATCCAGAATTTAAGTGGCAGAAACCTCCCATTTCACTAGACATCGCGGTATTTTTTTACAGGGACTGATGTCAGCTTGAACATGTGGCAATTGGAAAGACATCATTTGTACTCTGGGAGCAGCAAAAGCTGTTTCCTTTGCTTTGTAATTAGATCTTCAAGTTGGCCTAATCCATGCGCTGCATAAAAAGGCTTATTCTTCTTAGCCTCAGTCACTCCAGTTGGAAAAAGAGACTGTCAAATTGCTCTAAAAGGTATCCTGAAGCTTGTTTTGTGGCATAAACCCCAAAACTTACCAACAAGTGGATCACAGATAATTGAAAGGAGTCCAGCAGAGTTAAACACTGGCTGTGGATGACATGAGAATGGGCATACCTTCGGCAGCTCTGGAACGGGAACGTTGCAAAACATTTTGAATCCAAAAGCAGGAATCATCTGCACCTTCACTCACAGCTAGAGTCAAAGTTGTTCTCGAGAAGTTAGATGGTTCTGATTCTTCCCATTATGTTTTGCGCATCTGCTCCCTTTACCCTCAAAGTCCAGCTTTCCAGTAGCCTGTGAGAGGTAAACAAGCAACACAAGGGGCATGTGGGTATCTCAGTGTCTCCTACACAACGGGTGGATATCGGTGCTAAACTCTTTTGAGAGCTACAATGAAGAGTGCCACACGAGGACATTACTAACAGGAAATGAGTGCTTTCTAAAGTTTTGTCCCATATTTTACAAGAAAAATATGCCTGCAAGCTCTGGCCTGAAAAAGTTTTAATTCCAAGTTTGCTGTGAAATACAGAAAAACCTTGCACAAGCCAATTCTCCCATTTTGTAAAAATAAATCTCAGCATGAGATCCACATGGACTACATTTTCTCCTGGGCCATTCTTCCCCCACTGGGAACTAAAACAGATTTCTAAAATTCTCCCAGCAGGAAACATTCTGTGATGTCTCTACTCTACCACAGGACCATCGCATCAGAAACCGTACAGTCCTCATGCCTAATTCTGTTCTAACAAAGTTTATTCATGGGCCATCTTATTTTCATCAGCAGAAGGAAATCCTTGAGAGCAGCTCTGCATTCAATTTCTTCATTGGCAAATTCAGTTCAACATTACCGCTTTTCCGCCCTCAAACTGTTTCTGATGTCCTGGGCAGAGGTTTGTTTAGGTGGTGTTTTGTTTTTTTTTTTACCTTCAGTTGTGGCAATGCAATTCCTCATTAGACTGCACTTTAAACTAGGTCTGTGAAGTAATCCGTAGTTAACTAACCTAATATATGAACCAGTGCATAAATCCATGCCACTTCTCTTCGTAATTCCCTTCCCCGCCACACACACATCCCTGCATTGTTTCGCTGACCTAGTTTAGAAAAACTCTGCTCCCAAAAAGTTATTCAGTACAAGTGAGGACAAATTTAGCAGGTTGACAGTGTGTGGAGCTGGGAACGGTTTTTATCATGAGTTTTTCTATGAGAGGAATCTTAACAGCAAATCATTAATTGGAAATTATCCTCAAATTCTGAGTCACTTTGAGAGATTTCGCGTGGATGTATTATGTCCTGGGTTGTGGGCAAACAAATTAAGTAATTACTTATTCCTCATTAAGGCGGCACAGAAATAAGAATGAGTACTTATGCTTCAACTGTTTAGCAGAAACAGTGAGAAATGCAACAATTAATCCAACCTCAGAGTACAAAATGGTGATAGTTTTCCCTAAAAATAAGGTGCCTGCTTTCCTCCTTCAATTAGAGAGCTGAAAACTTTCAATTGAAATTCTTAATGTTAAGTTCAAAATATATGGGTCTTCCTAGGGAATTATTTTCAGTGCTTTTCAATTATTTGAGAAAAGAGTTTCAGTGGAAAAAATATCTTACTAGTGCCAGTAATTATACAATCCGTCATTAGAAAACTTCCACATCTGCCATCCATAGCACCTTATAACCATGATCTTGTTTCTGCTTTGGAAAAAAGTCATTGTGACAGATGCAGTAGCAACGTACGCACAAAAAAAGCCCTGAGAAAGCATTCCATCTTTAGATTGATCAAGAGATCTATCAGCAGCAGTTTTTGCTATGCTGATGATGCACAGGAAGAAGTATCTCTGAAGACTCTTTTTGCCTTTATCGGGAGGTTTCATAGACAGCTGCTCATTATTGTCTACCCATACCATTCCATGAATAGATTTGTTCGGGGTACACACTGAAAAATAAGCTTTTACTTGCCTTATTTGCTACTCCCCCCCCCCAAAAAAATAAAATAAAAATAAAAATCACAAGAACTCAAGGGAACACCTCCTGCCAACACATTATGGACTCAAGACAATGCCTAATTTTACCTGCACCATTCATATCTTTAGTTGGTTTCTTTTGAAGTGAAGTAAAATAAAGCTTAAAACACCCAAGCCTGTTGACCTGTATCACAATAAATTGCTATGCATTGTACAGCACTGGCTGAGTAACAGGTTTTAGATCGGAACCTTGCTCCAACGAAACAGGCAAAACATAACTAATCAAACACCGTAAGTGAAGTTTGGGGATTTGTTTTGTTTTTTAAAAACTTCATGCCACTATTTAGCTTGCTTTAGATCTATGGAAACCAAAGGTCAGTCAGCAGGAGAACATCAAGAAGTTAAGCACTGATTTCAACTCAATCCCAGCAGCCAAGGGTTTAGTGAAGAACATTCCCTTGCCCCCAGCTTGTCCTGGGGTACAAATCCATTAGCTCAGTATCGTGAGACCAGAGCGCGAAACAGAGCGCAGCTTCAGAAACTAGCCCAAAGCACTCTAAGCACCAGAGCAAATTAGTGCAAACGATGGGAGGACGGTTGCCAAAGCAATCTTTGCAGTTGTTCTCTTCTGACTTTGGGTGGCAAGCGAACCGGGGTGTTATGCCACAGCCTGCAGCTTCACACGATGTCAAGGGAAAAGATTAGCTCATCTTTCAGTGACAGACAGGAGCTTGGCCTGGGTTTTTTCACAAACATCACCTTTCCCAAGGGAGAGAGAATTTACACCCTTGTCTGTCTCAAGCAATAAGTGTCAGTTATCAAATGCAAACCCGGCCGCCTTCCAGTCAGCACTTCTCCGGAATGACAAGCAGCTGGAGGGAAACAGCACAATAACCCATTGACTATGAGAAAGAGAAAGCTTTTTGCCACAGGGCAGCGTTACAGGTCTTTCTGAAGCTTAAGGAAAGGTAATTAGAGGTCTTGTATAATCTATTCCCCTCACGTCTAGGCTGTAATGCAAAAAGGACCTCTACAGCTCTTCTAAGAAACTTAACATACTGCTGGAGACTCTCCTTATTTTAAGCATATGGCATTTCAGCCTAGTCCCCAATCATGAATACTGTACAAAATACTTACAGTACTGGACAACCTTTTCAGTACAATGGCTTTGCAGTTTTTGTATTTCAAATACACATAAAACCTTACTCAATTTAATGCCTTTTGCCATCCAAAAGCCAAACAGCTTTCAGCCAAGTCAAACTTAGAGTAGAAGACATGTGAAGAACATTTGCCTGCACTTGTGATGGAGAATTAAACACTGCTAATCCCATCGTGACTATTTTTGTAAAGGTACTGACAAAAATAAAACAAACAAATAAGCCTGGTTCAGAATTTCCACCTGGATCTATTGGAGCAAGTATCTAAAAGTTGCAAATTGATGTGAAAAATAAACAAAAGCCAGTGCCACCTCAAAAATCCCTGCCATAATCAAAGTTTCTAAAAGTTATCACAAAAGCAGAAGTTGTCCCAAAATAGGGAGATATCAATCACAGTGGGAAAGGCATTTTTCCTATGATGAAAACACTTCAAAAAAAAAGAAGAGGCGACAAATTGATGAACGCAGCAAAGCTAAGGAAAACCGTTTTGGAGAAATGGCTTATGGCATGCTGGAAGTGCTTGATATCTGCCAGGTACAACAGGTGTGGGGAGGAAGACCAATGTGTTTCCTTAAATGTGAAGTCAAAGGGAAGAGGAACAAAAAAAAAAAGAAAAAAGACAGAAAACACAGAGGTAGTGGCTTTCCATGTTTCCTGCAGAAGTGGTAGCCAGTACTCTTGAAATGACAGATCCCTCTCAAGAGCTTTTAAAAACACTGGAAGTGACTACCTCTTCCCAGGAACTCAAAGTCTAAGCAGACAAGGTAGGCAAAGAAAGAGGAGGAAAGAGGAATAATTATCCAGAATTCGTAGATGGAGAACAAAGGGACTAAGTTATTTGTCACACAATCCTTTGTGTTTCAAATACCTAATCCCATAGGCTAAGCAATAAAGACCACCCTTTCTCTTGACAGTGTATTTTTAATTGCACACAATCCAAAGGAAAGGAAGGCTCTATCACTGAGAAGTATTAATCCTCCTAATTAAGTGGAGTAGTTGGAAAGCAGTTAAGAAAACAAGTGAAAGAGTGAAAGGAAACTAGCTGAATAACATCACAAATAAACACTAGACTTCTTGCTAAATATGACACTTCCATCAGTCAGAGGCCCCAGGGGAGTGCAGTGATGGAGACAGGTTGGTATTTCTTGAGGAACATGAAAAGCCTGAGAAGCATTTTAAGCAATACCGTATATAATAGCACCGCGGAGCCCCGCTGGAGCGGGGTACAGCAAGCGGGAGGTCTGAATTGCATCCCTTCAGCTCCCACTGCCTGAAGTAGTTTCAGGCTATTTACTTGGCTTAGCATTCAGCAGAAATGACCGAATTTGAAAACTTGCCTTAAAATAAGCATCTAAACTGCAGACATTAAAAAACAGTAACCATTTTGCAAATGCTTTGCCATTTGCTTCTGCATCTCAGTCCATAAATTAAGAGAATGGAAACCACCATCTTTGTAAAGTGGTCAGACATCTCTGATGGGATAAGCGGCAGTGGGATACTCCCTTGTAATTAAGGTACTTCTAAAACTCCAGTATTAGCGTACTTGCAGATCAGCAGCTGCCACAGATCAGCAGTAACAAAATTTCCCCAATTTGAATGGGAATAAGTATTTTAACGAGCATGCTCTATTGACAGTCTTTGTGACTTTCTCTGCAACTACAAAGCACTTGGGATTTCCTCCTAGTAATAAGTATTCATGTCATCTTCGCAACAATTTGGGTCTAATTCTCAGTGTTAAGTTAATCAAGTTCACATTTTCAGGTCATGTACTTAGTCTTCATTGCATAATTATAAGACTTTCTGTTCTCATATTTTGCTCTTTTTTTTTCCCCTCCCTCTTTTCTTTCGTGCTTGGTTGAAGCTTTACATTTTCACATTTGTCCTTTTCCTGTTACGCTTCTTAACCTCTACAGCAACTTTTCCCCACTCCTTTTGGTCTCTGTACTTAAAGTAATTGAAGATGGCTCTGCTGTTGACAGTTACATTCTGGAATTATTTATTTTACTAGTTCCTTTTATCTCTCTCCCTCCTTCATTTATGATGATACGTATTCCTGATAGTATTAACAATTTGAGCATGAATATATTCCCAGCCTATTCCTTGAGCTACTCAGCCACATGACTTCATTCCCCACTTCCTTTAGCGTATCCATCTCTTTTCTTTTAAAACCAGTTCAGACTGACTTTTACTTCTTGTATTATATCCCAAGTCACTGAGAAAATGAAATTGGCTGGAAACTTTTCTGCAGAAGGCATAAAAGCCTTTAAGTCCTCCATTCCCAAATTGAAACAATGGAATAAGAAAAGCCCTGTTGCTTCAACACTGTATAGGCAGCAATTCACAAAATTACAACAGTGTATGAAGGTCAGCAACACAGCCAGTCCTCCTCAGCTGGAATTCTTGACACACAGAAGCTATTGTCCATCAGAAATGAGTAGAGTAGAGTTACTGAGGATTTCTTCCTCTTTCTGAGTAAACAGGGTCAAACATGACATTCAAGAAACCCCCCAAGTTAGCAAAACAAAAGGTAATTGTGTTCTTCCAGGCCAAATATGGCCATAAGGAAAGGAGGAAAAGGCCTTTTGACCATGTGAAGAGAGAGCTGTCAATGACAACTTTTATTTTACAGTGATGCTGTTTCAGCACAACTGTATCCCCTGCATTTCTAAAGAGAAAAAAGAAAAATAAAACCTCCAAGAATAATTGCCAAAGAACTAAAGTTGAACAAACAAATTACTAATCAACTTCCTGAGAAATGGACTTCAGTGAATGTTTTATTTGATCCTCTGAACTTTTAGAGTGAGAAACAGCAGGGGTGGGGGGGAAAGTCTTCTCAACTAAAGTGTTCTTGAGGACAGCCTTTTGGGTCCAGTGGTCAAAATGCACTAAGTATATTAAATCACAATACTTTGTTTAAACTCAAAGACTTTGTTTCATCACTACCTCATAAGTTTTTTCTTTCAGAATGTGTAGTTTTATATTTGAAACTCTATTATAAAATGAAGTCTCAAACCATTGTTTCGATAGTAACAAGTGTTTTCTAAAACAGAAGTTACATGAATATCTTCGGCTCTCCCCATCTGAACAGATAAGCAGGGAAAGAAGATTCTGTGCTCATTATAACAACTCATCAATGAAATGAGGAGCCGAGAGGATCAGAAAACACTTTTTCCATAGACTAAAAAAATCTGTAGCTGAAAAGCTGGTAGAATTGTGTGACACTGAAGTTGCTACTGAAAAACACCACAACTTTCAGTCACTAGTATTTAGCTCGGATTTTTTTTTTTTAACACTGTTATAAAAACTTGATCTTTGGGAGATGTGGGATGAATTTTTATTTTTCTTACAGAAAGTCAATTTAATCAGTGAGGCGTAAAAAGATGAAATTGCAGTACAGTATTAGCAAAAATTTAAATAGCATCTTTCTAGCATAATGCCATTTCAGAAAGCAGTACTGCATTCCTCCCAGGAGGGCTGACATTTAAATATTTATAGGATTCAAATGCTAATGACAGAAGACATGCTCAACCTTCTCTCCCTGCCAACAGAGGATACAGGTCTATAATATCTCTTCCAGTATTCTCCAGGGAGACCTTACCGCTCTCTATGACTACCCGAAAGGAAGTTGCAGTGAGGTGAGGGCCAGTATCTTCTCCCAAGGAAGAGGTGATGGGACAAGAAAATGGCCTCAAGTTGCACCAGGGGAGGTTTAGATTGGATATTAGGAAAAAGATTTTCACCTAAATGGTTATCAAACACATTGGAACAGACTGCCCAGGGAAGTGGCTGACTTGCCATCCCTGGAGGTATTTAAAAGACGTTTAGACATGGTGCTGAGGGACATGGTTTAGTGGTAACTTAGCAGTGCTAGGTCAACGGTTGGACTCGATCTTAAAGGTCCCTTCCAACCTAAAGGATTCTATGATTTTAACTGTGCTTCCTTTTAAGCGACACAATAATCAGGGATTTCTCCCATTTTTTCTTTTGTGGTGTTTGAGGCCAACAGACTCATAAGCTTCGTCAGATCATGGGTAGAGGCCTTATCTATATCCTCAGTTTAGGTTCCAATACAAAACTGGATGAGGTGCTATGTAACAAAAGAAGTTAATGAAGCAACAGTTTTCTAGTAGTTTATTATATCAGCCCTCCAACTGCTCTTATTAGATCGTGTTCTTATATGATGCATTCACAACATCTCAGTTAATCTTGCCACATCGTATCAGTTAAGTTGATTTTGCACTGATTTAACACAACTAGATCTGAACACACTGGGAGACTAGGGACTGTTCAAACATCAAACGAGAGCCCAAAGTGGTTGTCAATACACCAACTACAAAATAAATCCTTTAATTATAAAGCATCAGAATATTAATTTAAACACAAAATGCAAGTTTTAGGAGCTCATCTTCCAAACTTCCTTGGTATCCCTAAGAAAAAACTTATTCTAAAATTGAGACAAGTTAAGACTGAAATATTATGCATATTCAACTGGCAAGACACAGAAGATGTTGAACTAGCAATTCTTCTCTGCTGGAAAATTTTTGGATTATCACTACAGGAAAGTAAAGTTCACCACATCAGGGAGTTGTTGTTGTTTAAAATAATTATCTCCAATGAACTGGCATGATTTGATGTCTTAGAGCATGTTGGATAAACAGCCCCTTACAAAATTAAACTTTGCCTACATATAACAAAGTGATACAAAATACCCTATGTATCACAGCATTAGCCCTTTCTTTCCCCACAGGGGAGGCATAGAAACAGTCAGCTTCCTGCTGATACTGATAAATTAATTTTCATAATCTGAGTTTTTCTTCAAAACACTGATTTCACACAGTAATTTTTACTTTTCTCTATTTGTCTCTGTAAGAAGTAGGAATCTACTACTACTGAAGTCCTCTGATATAAATTATGTGAAGTGCAGTAAAAAGGACATCGAGTATCTGCAAGAGGCGCTGGATGGATTAGAGCAAGCAGGTAAAAAATTACTTGGGTGTTTCAGCTATCCGATCACAGCTGATCCCTTATTGCTTTCTTCACTGAGGTCTTCATCAGCATGATGCCACTAAGCTTTCCTCCCAAGCAGCAACAACGAAAGCTGAAGGAGTTCTTAAGCACCTTTTTACCATTCAAAGCAGCAAGTGAAGCCCCTGCATATCTTCAGGGCCCTGGACCTGCATTCAGAGAGAGGCACTCAGCAACACCTCATTCAACCGAGACCACTATTCCCTCTGGGTTAACTGGAGTTTTTATGGGTCAAGTCACAGCTATATATAGAAAAACTTGCTAATTTGTTGTTCTTGAATAGTGCAATCTTACAAGGCTTTAAGTATGTTTCTCATTAGAATTGACATTTGAATTTCAGGGGGTGGTGGATGACGTTGTTTTGTTTCCCGTTTTATTTTCATAGCCATTTCCAATTAGCTGTTTGTTAGATTGATTTTAGTGTTGATGTACTCTATATTTAAGCAGGACAGTATGTGTTGTGCCTTAGATGTCATTTCATGTAACATCTTCTGAAATAAATTCACATACTTTCTATCCACTGTTAATTCTAAACACAAATAGAATATATTAATCAATGACAGAGGCAAAAGAACTCAAGAGAAAGTAACTGGCTGCATTATGGAATAACTGATTGCTCGATAATACCCTGCACATAGAAGATGAGCTTTTCTTTCTCCTGGCAGACCTCATAAGTGGACTTTTATCATGACAGACAGAACGTCAGAGGGTTTCAAATGATTAAAGGCAGGAACAAATCACAACTCTTTCTCCCTCCCCCAAAAAGATTAATGTAAAGCACCTGGGGATTTGCCTACATGAAAAGCTTCATATAAAATAATTGTTGTAAAAATACTTGCCAGCATTTGTCAAACGCTCTCATTTGAATAGTTGACATCTCTATTAAAACCTCTCTCAATTAGTATTCCATTCAGCATTAGTAAATGGTAAGTGTCAAGCAGTCACAATAGAGTCCCAGCTGATGCAACTAAAAAAGAATCTAATGCAAATTCCAGCAGGCTTCAGATGTAGTTTTAAAACACTTTCCTTAGAGCCTAGCTTTTTATTTGCTGACAGATGCTTTTGTAGACCTGCTAACTTTTGAAGCCAGCAAACAGTAATCACCCAGGCAGAGGTTGCATCAGCAGAATAAGCACAGCAACACTGAATAAGACTCTGTATTTTGAATGAAAATTGAGCACATTTGCCAATATCAACAGGTACCACACCATTGTTTCTCGGATATTCATCTGCTTGTGTAAGCTGTCCCAGTTCTCTCTGGCAAAAAGGAAAAGCTACTTTCAAATTTCACCTACATCAGCACCAATGAGGAGTAACACCACAAAAACAGAATTAGTTCCAGTTTATATCAAGATTACTGAGGTTGAAGCCCTTGAAATTTCAATTTTCCAGTCAGGGAAATAAAGACAGTAAATAATACTTGCCTACCATAAGCAGGAATTGGGCTGACACATTAACATTTGCTTAGCGTTCAAAAAGTTCTAGCTCAAATATTTCACATATTCTAAATTTGACTCAAGTTCATCCTGTGCCTCATGCCAGTGATTTCAATCAACTTACACCAAAAGATGTTTGGTCAGCCTTTTTGCGTTTGTTGTTTTTTTTGTTGTTGTTGGTTTTGGTTTTTTGGGTTGGGGTTTTTTTTTTGTTTGGTTTTTTGGGGTTTTGTTTGGGGTTTTTTGGGGGTTTTTTTTTTTNTTTTTTTTTTTTGCCTCAAGCACACTGTATTTTCTGCTGCTGTGGCCAAATGCAACACAGATGGCTCCCTCGGCATGCAGCCAGACACAGGTCTTCTTACCTGGCAGCAGATCCCCATGCCAGTGCACCGCTCAGTGGCCTGAATGGATCTTCATATATGAAAAACAAGAAACCACATGGAACCTAAGCAAAATTTCATTTCCCTTCCCCACTTGCCAGCCTTCAGAAGCAAAGAATTTTTGCTTCAGGCTTTTTAATTAAAGCTTCCCTTCTACAGCTGGACTGCATTAGCACTGGACCCATTATTTGGCTTGCAACACACCTGTAGAGCCAAGAACTGTAGACATGAAACACAGGAATGTGTCAGACTAGAAAAGGTGGGAAAGATGGTCGCTGGTGAAACTTGGGTCAAAGCAGCCAAAAAAAAATAGACTTTATTCTCCATTGTCAATGCATATAAGCACTAGCGACAGAAATGCAGAAAGGAATGGGAATCCAGAAATTTGAATTCAGAAGTTAAAGAAAAAAAATCCCTATGTAACTTTGGTTAAGTCACAAAACCATATTCAAAATGTAATTTTCTTTTTAAAAACTGTACTCTTGAACACCACCATTGGCTGTTGCCAAAATCACCCATCAATGCCTCAGATTACCACTTCAAGAATTCTCCATACGCCTTAGCTTTACCTGCACTTCTGTGCTTTAGCAAAACACTTCAGTCTTGGTAATGAGTTGCTAACTGCCTACGCTCTGGCTGTGCTTGAACGAGATCCCAGTTCTGTGTAACTCTGCTGTTTGACCAGTTACGGTATGTTTAGGACTCAATATAAAAAAAGTCTCTGACAGAAACACTAACAACCATAAGTATCTTTTATTAAAAGATAAGCAGAGAAGGAAGTAATGTTCTCTCTTATCACCTACAGCTTTCTAACCTTTAGGAGGCAAACCAAGGGTAATGCTCAGGAAACATCTCTCAAAGAAACACAACTACACAGTTATAGGCTATTTCTACACTGGTTTGGAGGTGCGCTTCATCAGCTTGTCTATAAAATCACTAAGAGTTAAGAGTTTTGCAGATGCTACAGCAACAGGGAGCAGTCAACAGAAATATAGTATCTATCTTCAATAGGTTGCCAGTTGAAACTAGTAGCCATGTTTAGTTTCTTTCCCCATCAAATGGGAAAATAAGCCTATAGCAGAGTTTTATTGTAATTTTATGAAGAAAGTGACATGTGTTGGGGATTAACATTAATGAAAGAGAACCAAAACCTCATAATTTTGGAACAGAGCATCCTGGAATGCAAGAGAAAATTTAGACATTAAAAAAAATTAAAAAATAAAAATCAAGATTCATTTTCACAGCAAGTATTTCCCATTTTCTGCCAAAGATGACAAAAAGAAAATAGCAGGTTTAATGAAAAATAAGCCGAAACCCATAATCTCAGTACAAAATAGGGACACGGATGATACCTTAAAAGTGAATTACAACCTTTTGGCTAAGTTGCTATGCAGAAGAGGCCACACATGAAGCAACCACACAAAAGCTGGGACGGCAGTGCTGCAGGAAGCAGACGCATTGAAAGGCTGAGACATGGAGGGGGGGCTGGAACTTTTCACTGAGACAAAAATACTGAACACCAAGCTTCCTCTGCAGCTGGGCCTAGTGAACTCCAAAATGTAACAATATATGGTCCTATTTGTAGTACTAGGCCCTTAATAAATTGGGAAGCACATGAAAAAAGGTAATGTGTAATTAGCATAATTAACAACAGTTATGGCAAACTTGAACTGATTGCCTTGCTTAATGGAAGGCACCGCTTCCTCAACCCTCAGACATGTCTGCTTTTCAACCCAGGTGGTCGTGCTTTACCCAAGGCCACCAAGCAGTAGAATTTTACCACAAAATGCTGCAAGGATTTATCTTAAGAACAAGCTGAAGTCCCTCCACCCCCAACCAAAACAGCTTTACATATCCCAGTCCTTTTTTCCTATGAAAGTCCTTTATTTTTCCCATTCAAAGCAAGAGCTTCAAAGAAAGGGCTGGACTCATGGATACAAAGAATATTCAGAGCTATAATGAGGGGTTTTGCCATAGGGCCGGTATTTTTTAAACAAGGAGTTTAAATTTCTCATGGGCCAATTCAGGAATCAGCCAATGAATACTGAGTTAGGAACAACCTTAAACTACTCCACAGCTGTCTACACACATTTCTTTGAAACTAGGGTAACCTAGTTTAATTCAATAGACAACAATCTCTGCATGCCGGTCCATGCTTTATACCTTATCAACTGCCCCCACAAGTTGTTTTTGGGTTTGTTTTTTTTTAAATATGATTTTATACCCTGAAGAACGTCCATCCTCCCACCTAGCTCCCTTTCCCATAAGTCGCACAAGACTCCAAACGGAGTCATCAACCCACAATTCTCCCACGGCCGCTTCCAGCACGAAACTGCTGAGGAGGACGACGCTTCACCAGCAGAAACGGGGCGCGGGCTTCGCCGGCCGCGCAGGAGCCCCGCCTGGGGGCTGCAGCACCCGTTCCCCTCGCCAGGAGCCCCGGGAACCCCGCCGGGTCGGCGGCTCCGGCGGAGCGGGGCGGCCCGGCCGGCGGAGGGGCACCGGCCGCTGCCCCCCCCCCCCCCCCGGGCCCCGCACCGCCGGCGGCGCGCGCAGCCGCTGTCCCCCACCGCGGTGCTGAAGCCGGAGCGCAGCGGGGCGGCCTCACCCGGAGCCGGGAGACACGTGTGTGTCCCCGCCCCGTTCACGGACACTCGGGGAGTGGTGGCCTCCCCCGGCTCAACTGCAAGCACAGTGACCTCCCCCCGTTAGCAGAGCCTGGTGTCCACTTTACTCACCTCGTTTTAAAGAGAGCTGTAGTCCAAGCGTGAGCTTTTCCACAAAGGAAGCTGCCAAAATGAGACAAGATCCATTATTTTTTTTTCCTGTCATATCTAGAAAAGGATTCCTCTGAATCACCACCACAAGTTAAAAAAAAACCTGCATATTGGAAATTTCATCTGTATCCTAAACTCTTAGTGCATCTGAAAGTCCCATTTAGCCCCAGTCCTGCTCATTTTTTAAGAGCAGAGACATCAGAATGTACTTTCAGTATGAAAATTAACAGTGTCAGCTTTAACAGGTGACACTTGAGATGAAGCTTTAAGGGCCATGTGAGCATCAGTAAAGGAATAAGACAGGCTATTCATCTTGAGACATCTTTAACATGAAAAAAACAAACTACAATGAGTCAGTCCATCTTTTCAACTGCAGTTCATACTGTAACTCTAGTAGTAGGTGTTACAGAAACACCACCCCATTTACCAAAGGCCTTAATGAATCTTATCACAAGCACCTAGCATTAACTGAAAACAAGCATTCATTGACCTAAAACCCTATGCTGTTCTCATTCGAGGTTGGGACAAACATTTAAAGTTTAGTCCAAGAGATGTTCCAAATGTAAAGCAAAACATAAGCAAAACTCTAAAATAAAGGACGTAAAAATCAGATCAAACAGATACACAAGGCAGTTTCAAAATATATATTCACTACAATGAAAGCACCAAGAGGCTGACGAAGAACAAACACATTGACACTGCAACAACAGCAGTTTAAGAAAAAGATTCATTAAAACTGTTCATGGAAAATTCACATCTGCTAACAGTGATAAAAATAGAAAGGCAGGAAACAGCTTGCTCTTAATTCTTCTACTGTTTGCCAGCCAAACCCTCTGTAGTTCAAATAACTTCTCTGAACTCTGCTTCTAAGCTGGATTATATATATTCTTATATCATAAATTTAAGAGCCTGTTTTCAATATTATTTACTTCACCAGCTGACTATGTATACCAGCCTATGCTGATAGGTTTCTCTTGCTTGTGGGCTCTTCTGTGAGAAGAGCTTTAACGTCATCACACAGTTCCATCAACTTAACAGAACACAAGCCCCTTTTCTTTTTCCCGTTTCTCATGGCTCTTTGGCACCACTTCCAGGACTTTTGAACACAATAAGCAGATCTTTAAAGACAGCAACTCCTTGAGAGACTTAACGCCACTGAAATTAGAACTGCTGAAGATACAGAATAGGTATTCTAATTATTTTTTCCTCTCCAAAGAGAATAGAGCTTGATCTCCTGCTGTGGTAACCACATGCTAAGAACTGTGATGAAGACATCTGTTATCTGACAGACTATATTTGCACCTACTTTTATTAAATTCTTTCTCCAGCAATTTTCTTTTCTCATTACTGTACTACCTGGACAACCGTCTTGACAGAATTAATCCACACAATGCTATGAGAAAAGGGCAATAACAAAACTTCTCAGCATCATACAGATCTTGCCAGAAGCATTTCAAGAAAACAAAAATTCCTCATGAAATGCCATCGAAGCAGACTCTTCTCCTTCTCTAAGGATACATCCCTTTGTAAAGCAAAGGCTTCTCAGGTTCAAAACAGCATTTCTGGTCATATATATATATGCAGATCAGGAAGGATAAATGACAAGTGATTATGGCACATCTGACATGCTAGTAACGTGGCACATTTTTAAAGCTGTAAAGAATTTTATTTTTTTTTCATTTGAACCTTAGAACTAGAATCAGGGTTCCAGAGATGAGGATGATAGTTCTTAAGAAGAGTTATCAAACTTACTAGACCCTAGGCAATCCCACATGCTTTGAATGGTTGAGAATTCTTGCAGCAAAGAATACAGAGCTGTACATAGCATTAGACAATAATTTCTGTTCAGACTTGGAGGTCAGAACTGTAGACATTGGGAAGAAACAAAGCCCCATTGAAGATGGTGTGGTACATGGAGTCAATAGGATGATTTTTATCCCAGTGTGCCACTGACTTGACTGACATTTTATATCAAGTCATTCCATCTCTGTCATTTATTCTGCCACTTATGAAATAGAAATGAGGCATTTTATTAAGAATATAGCCTTAAGACCTGCAGGTTTTGCTGTAGTCTTAAGTTACTGTCCCTGGTTGCACTTTATTTTCTCTCATTTGACCGCACATACAAGTAAGACACTGTAACAGACTAAACATGAACAAGCTGCTTTCAGTGTGGTTAACCAGGTCACTCTGGATCATCATCTTCAGCAGCACACCTGACTGTGCCCCAGAACGTTTGCTTAAGAAAAACTTAAGATGTTACTCATCTTCAAATCAGCACTTTGCCCTCTCTCAAACAGTCCCTAGAGGCACTTGCAGAAAACCAGGCTCACCCACGAGTAGCATTGCAATGGATGGCATTTCCAAAGTTATCCCTGCAAGTCTTTTCCACAAAGAAATCCTACACTTCCAGATTTTTTTTTTTGCTGTGTATCTTTACTTCCCCTCAAAACACTAGTAGTAGCTACCTCCCTGTACACCACCTAAATAGTTTCTATACCCTGTTTGGGGGTTTTTTTAGGCTTTTCAATACCTCTCAGTTGTTACCCTGTCCCTAACATAGGTATTTGCTTAATTTCTCTAAATGATTAACCCCTTCATACTCCTGTTGGTTCATTTTTCCACAATACTTTAATTATTCAGCAGATAATCTGGCAAACAAATTCCTAGACTATATCCTTGGTGTGCTACCCCACAACAAGACAGAAGCTGGAAAGCCAACAATAATAATTGTTTTTTCCACAGGAAAAATATCAACTGTAAACCAAGCCAGTTATTTTCTGATAAGCATCAGTAGTTTCTCACCCAGAAGTGAGGAGTTCTATGGGACTTTATCTACACTACCGCAAATCACTCAATTTACTTTATTCCAAATTAGTTTTGACTCAGAAAATTAATCCTTTCAAGATAACATTTGTGGTCAGAACCACATACTCTTTAGGACCTCACACATGCAAAGTTCTTGTGGCTTCCTTTAAATAAGTGTCCCCAGTGTAACTCCTAACTCGGGCAGTATTTATGCTGTTCAGGCAGCAAAAGCTGCATTTGCCAAAAGGGCTATAAAATATCCAAACAACACTGCCTGTTAAAAACTATGATCAGCTTGATGTTGCATGCTTTTTACAGGCCTTCAAAGCTTAAGGACATCTCAAGAGGGGGCCATATAAATAACCCGGTGGTAGAAAAAGTTATAAATAACTATTCCGGGGGGGGGGGGGGGG
>VUYV01000392.1:526360-549186 GCA_008711295.1 Anarhynchus alexandrinus
AATTATATTTACCCAGTTGGCACTCTTATGCAGCAACTACCCATATCCGAGGCTAGGCAAAAATGAACTATTTGTGAGCTCCAATCGATAAATATACCCACATCAGCCCCAGTTCAGGGACACTTGCACTCCGACTAGTTCTGAGACATCATAACCAGAGCGTACCTGTGTTGAAAAGGCCATGGTTCAAGTGGAGCTGCACATCTCCTAAAGCACTTCACCTTCTTTCCCCTCGTTTTAGGATACTTTAGTATCCTAGAGGGGATTGCATAGCAATCTGCGTCATTAAATCATTTTCTGCCCTGTAGCTGGTTATACTTCATGCTACTATTTTTGCATTTTGTTACTGCTGGAGTCCTTGGTCACTGGAAGGCTGAGTATAGCAACAGAACGGTCTTCAGGAGATGAGAACACTCTTCTCCAATCTTAAACTAGTCAAAGCATAGGAACTGAAGTCATTGGGGTATACAGTGAGGTTAGTGGTACAGATATGGGGAAACAGCATATCTTTTAGGATGAAATCCAATGTGCCAACTCTAACCACGTGCCACTCACGTAAGGATAAGCGTGCACCACTGGAGAACAGAGCCACACATTACATGAAGACTTCTTCCATTTCTGGGTGCAGAGTCTTTTGTTTCTTCTCCTCAGCACAGCAAGAGCTAAAAACACAAGCCAAACTCATAGCCACAAGGCAAAGCAATTATAAAAGACCAGTGACAAGTGGTCCCCCTTCTGCTGACTGGCTGTCCTAACTAGAGTATCATTTCTCCTTGTTTTGCACGGATCAGGTTTGATGTTTCAAATCTTAGGCATTTAGGCATAAATGAAGAAACAGTGACAGAATTTTGCCAAATTTCTCATATAAGTAATGATCAGAGAAAACCCGCTTAGGAAGAGCAAATCCACAGAATTTTACAAAACAAATTACAGTTTCTTATTCCTTTGTAGAAACAGCAAAGAAAGCTAAAGGGCTATGGCATTACTTCACTGACTTTAGTAGTAGTTTTTGATTTACAATGAGTGTAGGTGAAGATAAGAAGATAGAAGGAAAAGGTGAAGCTTTAGGCATAATGATAGGGTTGCTGTCATGGCGATGTGTGCATATGACAAAGTGCAAACCAAAAGTATTGCTAGAAGGGTAAAACTGTACAGAAGACAGTACTAGTCCCAGGACTAGTCTGATGATGTTACCTACTCAGAAAGTAAGCAAAGACCTCATCACCTTCTTCTGTAGCCTTCTCTTTGTAGTACCGTATTTATATTTAAATAATGCAAACACAGCAGAAAACCCTCCCAAAATACACTCTACTGTGTACATAGTGCTACCACTGGAGAGAAGATGAAAGAGCCAGCCATTTCAGTTATTAATCATGCAATGCCATGACACTGTTTAAACAGTAGAGAAGTGAAAGTGCACCAAAAAAGAAGCTATTGGACTTACTATATAGAGCCTGCTATCCCTAAACAAGGTCCCTCTTCCTCATTTTTCACCCCAAAAGGAAAAACCAAAACCCCAAATAAATTCAAGCTTGTTTCCAGGATGTGCACTCTGAGCAAACAACTTGCTGTGAACACATGAGGGTACAGGTGAATTATCATAATGATTTGGTTCTTGTCGCATAGAGTACTGAGTAACAGGAACAGTCTGCATCTACTATGCATCAGTGTATATGGCATAGACAGATACCTGCATTGAAAAGAAATGGTGAATTCTGTAAAAGTCTAGTTTCTCCAAGGCCTGGCTCTCAAGAAATACTTTACTGGGTGTCATTGTTGACGCAAAATACTGGTTTGTTCCAAACAAGCACAACTGAAGCTCCGTCCCCCAGAGGTCTTCTTAGGACAAGCTGTCTGGGTCTGAAAAGATGGCAAAGCAGGACAAAAGGGACCTTGGTGTTCCATGGTCATGTTAAGTGCCACCTGAGTCAGAGCAAGTAACATTAGGGAAATTGTGGCAGAAAGTTTCTGGAACTAACCCACACCACAAAGGGCTTTCGAACAGACAGCACCAAACCCATGTCTATCCTATTCCCCACTCATATACTCCCATCTACAATTCTAACCTGAAGTATTGACATTGCTTTAAGGCAAATTTGCATCCAGCTATTTTATGCACACACACATAAATCTAGTCTTACATTTCCTAGATTCATTCTATTTGGAAATACTACCCATAACTTTCTTAGACTGGTGTACTAGGCTTAACTTCAGCCCGTCTCACCTCACAGACAGCACGGGGCACACTGATCTACATTTACAAAGTAGAGTTGCAGCAAAAAACAAAAATAAGAGGAATGGGGAGAAAGGAGCTATGCGTAACGAAATAATGCAAATGAATTATCATCCAATGACCACGCAAGCCGTTCATAGCAACACCTGAGTATGGTCCAGTGATTATTACAACTTACAGGAGCTCAAAGAAAAAAAAAGCACAAAAAGGGAAGAAGGCATGCCCAGGTGACTTTAGAGTACTGTGAGATTTACTGAGCAGCCTGATGCAAGAAAAGTGCGAAGTAGGTCAACTCAGCATCACTACAAGGCCACTTAGTCTCTTCTGTGCATTTACAGTGCTGTTTCAGCACTTTCTTACAATATTTTTACTAGCTAGATCTCCCTTCTGCTTTCTCAGTGTACATTTTTAGTAATAAACACCTATTGTCTTTGTAGATCAACATTTCCCTAGTGCAAGCACATTGCTTAATTTGTGTAACTTGAAGATTCACCTCCTCAGCAAAACCCCCCAGGCCAAATCACCTCTTCCTTTATGCACACACAACTGTTTGCTATGAAGCAGAACACAGTACTGAAAGGCAGATTCTTGCATAATGACAGTGCTTCCATAAAAAGTTCACAATTTAAAGTAGTATTGCTAAAATATAGTCATGAAAGTAAATTGTGAAACATTTGGAAAAAGAGACTCAGTGCAAAAATAACCTACTACGTAAAACCAGTAACAAGTACACAGAAAGTAACAAGAGTACATTAAGACAACTATTTAGCCATGTCCCTTTAAATCACTACATGATACAGCTTGAATGCAGACCAAGCTCTCTGTTCCCCTGTTGTTAGGGCGGTAGCTGTTTAGCAGCCATAGGTATTTTTCCACAACAACTCAGAGCAGTAGGAAATATCCAAGCTCCTCGGAACAAATTCTTCACCTATTCCACTCAATTTTGCAAAGAAATATAGCACAGATGCATTCTTGCCATACCCTGCCCCTCCCAAGCCCAGACATGCACCAAACACTAAAACTCATGAACTGAATCCAGAAGTGGAATTCTTCCCCAGATCCTCCTTTTGAAATAAACCTGTTCTCTAATAGCCTTGATTCTGCACTGGGGTCCTTCTAACTACTGAATGCCAGTACTTTTATGAAGAAAAGCTACTAAGTGTTAAATGTCTTTTAACCTACTACAGGCAAAAGCTTATTAAGAACTGACAGCTAAATATTAAGCCAGAAAAAGAAGATTAAAAGAAGGCATAATTTCTTAACAGAGATGGTGAATAAACTTCAGAACACAACATCCAAACAAGTGGCAGGATTGCTCCCTCAATACTCCAGGAGGCAAGGTCAGCATCTCTCCCTCAGTATCTACAGATTAGGTGCCTTCAGAAGGAATGCTTTAACAAAAGAAGTTATGAGGTCCCATACAGGAGTAACAGGGAAGTGTATATAGCCTGCAACATGTACCATCTCTGTCTGACCTCTCACAAGAGCTCCCTGTAGCTTAAGCTGTGTAAAATCTTTCTTCTGTCTTCCTTTCAAGCTCAGGCATTTGCCTGTGGAAAGAAAAGCCCTGACAAGAACAGTGTAGAGTTGCTCAGTGTCGAGTCATAGCTTTGCTAATTTGAACAAACATGAATCTGGCCAAACTAAAGAACTACTCCTTGGTGCTCAGTGGCAATTATGGTTTTCCTGAGGATCTGGTCAACTTTGGAAGGCCAGACTATGTATTAGTGCACCTCCTCAGGTTTTGCTAGCCAATTTATGCTTTCTTAATCATCACTATATTTATTCTCCATGGGCAGCTCCCAAAGCACCCGGTTGTCTGATGCCATTTCTCTTCCCAGCCACAACTTAATGATAGCCTTCTCGCTGCCATTTCCATTTCAACAGCAATCAGCAATTCTCATATTTGCCTTGCTGGCCAGGCTTCCAGCTGTACAGTTCTGTACGCACCCTGACCATCAGTTTGGTTCAGAAGTCCATACCCACATACCATTTCCGGCATACCCACAACTGGCAAGCATGTTTCCAGAGAAATCAGGACAGCAAAGTTTACCGCTCAGCTTCAAAGTGGAAGAGTCACAATAAAGTTGAGTTACAATAGCACAGTTTGTTCATGTATGTAGCATTCTTTTGTCCGGCCTCCTTAAAACCCCATAATGGAAAAAAAAAAAAGGACATTTCCTTGGGCCAAATTTAGGTGTTAAACAGACATGGATGCCTAAACATGACTTCAGATGTTAAAATTATCTTGAGTTGTTCTGAGTGAGCATCCTAGGGTAACAAAGAAACACTAGCTGTAGCCCTCTGAACTGTGAAGCACTTATGAACACAACACAGCTCTGGTACACCAGAAAGCTGATGGAGTTTTGTTGTCACCAGTTCCAGAGCCCCACACAAGGTACCTAAACCAAGGATCTGTGCACTTCACTGCATGACAAACACCTGTGACTTGTAAGTTCTGCTCACTCCAAGCTAACAAGAATAAAAAGAGAGAGCTAACCTTACCTCTCGTAGCTTTGTTAACCCAGGATTTGTCACCATTCACTAGAGGCAGAACTTGTCAATACAAGTCAGGTTACCTCCATGTTCAATCTGCTTCGAAACAGGAGCTGCCACACTTGAACCCTGGGTAGTCAGACTGTCCCAGTTACAGTTGTTCTATGTGCATTTTTAAATTAGTTGGCAGTTAGTATTCACCTATTCGATCACCTTTTTCCTTCCTTTTGTCCCTTATCGCTTTCAGCCCATAGACAAGATAAGATATTGCTTCCTTATTCACTCAAGGAGTGCAACAGGACTTGCTTTCTCTTTTCAAAACTACACAGTTTTTCCATTTCAGAACAGCACATGGATGCTTGTGCTGTACCTGCTCTGAGAATAAACAGAATTCCAGTTTTCTGCTCAGAGGCAAGGGCTACCCTTTGTGGCCTAAACATATATTGCAGAACGAAGCACAGCTGCAGAGACAACTTCTTCAAGCTTGCTTGAAACACGTCATCTCAGATTCTTAAATCAATCATTTCTGCACAAGACAAGAGCAGTTAGTGTGCTGTCTTGTGAGAAAGTTGCCTTGGACAGACCTTCATAGCCCAGCTAATTCCAGCACCTAGAACTACATACTCCTACCTCAGACCATGCTGTAGGCTTACCTTTTATTATTGGTGGTTGCAAAGACTTCCTTTGGCTCAGGGAAGATGTTATCGTGAATAGAATCATAGAATATCTTGAGTTGGAAAGGACCCATAAGGATCATCAAGTCCAACTCTCTGCTCCTTACACAACTACTTGAAACTAAATCACACCACTAAGAGCATCACCCAGACGGTCCTTGAACTCTGACAGGTTTAGCATTGCGGGTACATGAAAGAAATTTTAGATTTGTTTTAGTTCTCAAGAACAACCCTTTTTCTTAATGCAGTTGACAAGACAGGTTTTTCTTAAATTAGTCAAGTGTTTTAGGCCCAGAGCACAGCAGAAATGTGCATGGAAGTAATGGTACCACAGAAGTTTTTATTTCAAGAACAAGTATTCCCAGAATCTACCAGAAATTTAGGCCAGTGTTTCAAGTATGGGTGACTGAACCTCAAGTCCCACTGCCAGTGAGACTGAGTGGAATTGAGTCAATCTTCAGGGGAGAGAGTATTCCACCTTCAGAGTAGAAACCTTTAGGTAGGATGGAAACAGCAATTGACTCCAATTCAGAAAAAGGGCGTTCATCCATCCAGAGACATAAGATGGATTTGAAAGTTTCCCTTGTTCAGCACAGAGGCAGTTGTTTGAGAAGTCAAATCATGAAGGCAAACACAAAATTCAGCTCTCATCTGAAGCTCGAAGTGTCTTTTAGCTCCTACAGAGCCTGCTGTTTCAAATACCTACTTCGAAAAAGTATCTTTAAGCAAGAGACCTAATTCATCCCAAATTAAAGTATATTGAAGTGTGACCTTCTGCACCCAGTTTACATTGAATTGGACCCCAACCTGGATAACCAAGTGGCCCAAACCTACACTTACAGAATGAGCAGGTACAAGCTCAAGCTACGTGTCTGTAAGAGTTAAGAGCACCAAGTACATTGCATCCACAGATCAATGGGAACTTAAACACCTTTCTCTTTTAAGGAGTCGATTTTTTTTACTCCCAGATGTATTAAGTTAGAGCTAAAGCACAGATTTGTAAGAAAGCAGGGCTGAAGAATAGCTCTATATATGGAAAGCTCCTGTAATGCAGATAAGTAATTTTTCCAAAATGAGAAGGTGACTAGGCAGACAGCAAGAATTTTGGCAGAGATCTTTTGTGGAAGGGCAGTCATTTATCTCTAGTCTCCTACTTACAGCTCCAGGAGGAGCAACAATCACCGAGATTTATAACTGGCCATAAATATGCTTAGTACCATTACACTCTTAAAGCAGTCCAGATGGGACCACACCATACACTAAGGATTTGAGACTTCTCAAAGTAAGCTTAGAAATCCATCAAAAAAAGGCCCTAACATGCAATAGTTCAGACACACCTGAAAATTGCTGTAATATTAATCAGCTACCTCTGTGATAACATTAGGTTACCAACAGCTTTGTTTCAAAGCATTTTGGAAGGGCGCTCTTCCCCCCATCACTTTTAGCTTTCCTCCTTGGATAACAGCCAAGGCTTCAAGGACAGCACTGATGAAACAGTAACTCAAGTGAAAACAAACTGGAACTGAACAAAGGCACCCTCGCATACTGCCTATCCCACTGGAGCCAAGGTTTCTTATTTCCTTAGTGACTTTCAACTTACGAAGCTCCCACTATGTTAACTAGAACAACATTTCTTTCAACAGTACCCAATTGCTTCTGCCAGCTTTGGCTCCATGAGCTCAGCCAAGCCTTGCCTTACCGCTTACCCACTGAGCAGTTTAACTTCTGGCCCACACGGATTTTTATCATCCCAACTTTTCTATTTCTCCAGCTTTAGGGTTATGCAACTCCCAGGTTCTGCTCCCGTTTCAGGATTACTGTTTTCATGTCCAGCTGTCAACTGGCCAACAAATCCCATAATCAGCAAAAACACACAGCCATTCTCTCTTCTTCTAAGAAATAACGTTGGAAGCAATAAAGGGTGGATGACACTGCAAGGTGACTGAGACCCCCACTGTACCTGCTTAGAGAATTAGGCTATGCGTTCCCAGCCCTTTGGAAAGCCCAAGCAGAGTGAAGCAGCAAGCAGCCAGCCCACGTGGTAGAAGTGATGCAGGAAATTGTCTCCTCCAGTAATGTTGGTTGTTCAGCACAGATTCCACCCTTCAGGCAAGCACGCCTAGGTGCCAGTGGCATGTTCAGCAACATTTTGCAGGACCAGGCTTAAAGCTCAGACCTGACAGTTTTCACCAGAAGAATGTGTCCTTCCAGAGGCTGGAAGTAGCAAGAATATGTCCCTTATTAGTGCAGTCCAGTGTGCATGCAGAGGAAAGACCACAGTCTGACATATTACTAGTTTCACTATTCCAGGAACCTCTAAGGAAAAGGGTAAAAGCAGACAGAAGAGCAGCAATTGAAGTTCAGTGCAGAGACTGATGCCAAGGATTGCTCATCAAGTTTAGTATCAGAATTTTTGCTGGGCTCGGGGGCAGAGTTAACTATAAGGCTTTTTAAAATAAACTTGACTTTGGACTCCAGACACATTGACTACTTCTGATTTCATTTATGGTAATTGCAGCAGGGAAGTATCAGGGAGAGCATGGATAACCACCCTTTGCAGTTCAGATGTGCAACTGAAGTACCCAACAGCAGCTGAACTACCCACAACGGTCTAAGATAAAAGAATGAGCCTGTAAGAGTAAAACCAATTGGTTGTCTTCAGAGTAAACAGGGAGGACAACCTTTAGCTTTCTAACTTATAATAGTTATTGACACTGGATCAACTTTTGTACATCCCAAAAAACTGGCCTACAGGGCAGGAGTTCAGGATCCATTAAGGCCTTGCCCAGGGGATGCTAATTCACACTACAAAAATAAGAGGCCATCACAGTTACTGACAAACCTTTGAAAAGAACTGTTTTATTGCAGTGTGCTTAGGGTACTGGTCACGTCTTCTGTGCTTATACTCTGAATGGTCAGCCAACCTTGTCCAGCCTCAGAAGACAGGTATTTACATCTCTCATATCTGTCCTCACGAGTGCAAAGTCATCATTAGGAAAGAGCTGGGCTACAGGATAAGTCTATTGATTTAAATATGCAGCTGCCCTCATAGGTCAATCTGTAAATATATCACAAGGTATGCAATCCAGGCTTGTCTTAAAGCAGTTCTCTCAGAAAATTCACTTCTCCCAATAACTCCTTAAGAAATTTTCCAAGTAAACTGCTCAGCCATAGCTCATCAGCTTTCAGGCATGCTGTTCATCTGAAGTAAGCGTTCCTGGCTCTCTGGTTATTATTACCAATTCTTTCGTGGCAGCCAAGTGGCTACAGGAAACAGGACTAAGGCGTGGATCACAAGACGGGTTACAGAGGGGCTCAGCACTTACAGATCCTCTTGTAGTTGGGAAAAATTGAAGAAGGGACAAAGACAAAAGGGAGAAGAATAAGCCTGGGTCTGTAAACACTCATAATTAGTGATGGATTTAAACTATGAAAAAACTCAAAAGAAAAAGATACATCTTAAAAGCCTACTATTATTATCTGAGTATTCAGTATCACTCAGTGGATTAGTACTCTAGCATATATATGCATGACAAAACATCAAAGGGATTCTTCACATATGGGTACCTATTTAAGATGTCATTTAAAACAGCATTTCAGTCTACAACAATAGGAGCTCTGTGCTTTTCTTACTGACAAAGTGTTATTGGTGCTCTGCTGAGAGCCTTCTCAGGATTGCTCTTAGTTTAGTCACTAATCCCATTGTCCCAGAAAAAAAAAAGTAGTTCTACTAGTGAAGTACTACTTCTGTACGGGGATTTGTTTAGAACAATTTTCCGATAAAACACAAGTTGTGTAGCAGAGAAACATGCCACTTCCACTGAAATACCACTTAAGTCCTCTAATAATATTGTGACAGGCTTTTGTGTGCCCAGAAAACAGGACAAATAAATGCACGAGTTGCAAGTAAAGAATTCAGAGCAGTTCAGTTTACTGAAGTGCAGACAGCAGCACTCCCCAAAATCCAGCATCAGACTTATGAGTCTGTCCCTATCAGTGTTGGTCTCAGCTGGCTGCTGGCGCACTCCAGCTGTCTCACTTGTAGGGAGGACTTAAGTGTAGGTTAATTCCTAAATGAAGAGATACTCTGCAAACGTACAGTGGTCACACAGCAAAATATAAAGCACTGACCCCGGGACTGCTAGTGCAGCAGCACTCCGTTCTGCAGGAGGAACAAGAAGTTGCCAAGGGCAGCCAAGTGTTTAGGAGTGCTTTACTGTGACCAGAGAGACGGGAGGGACGTTTTCCAGACTGCCAAAGGAAGAAACCTCAGAGCCGAGCAGTGGGGGGTGTGTACATGTGTGCGTGTGCAGCAACCCACAGCCTATTTTCTGTCTTTAGCCTCTACCCCACTTTCAGAAGTTTTACTCATGAAATGGTAGATTCTATCAACTTGCCTAGGTGGTCTCAGCATGTTCCTACAGAATTAAATGGTGGGCCATGAAGAAGTTGGGACTTTAAGTGCCATGACTTTCTCCAGCTGTGAAATCAGAACTCTAGATGAAAAACAAACAGTCTCTAGTCACCCGCCATCTCTTCAGATCACTTTTTCCAGCTAACATGCAGTCATCTGACTGGAACTACATCTGGAAGCATATATAATCCTAAGAAAACATCAAAGCAGCTCATTCAGTGAAGTAGAAAAACCCAATCCAAGCTTCTCTTACAGGACATATCTTGAGTCTGGGGGGAAAAGGGGAACTGAGGTAGATCTAATGCTGAAATTTTTTTTTGGTATAGTTTAACTGACACACTATGACATCCTAAAAGCTTCTTAGTATTTCTATTGCCAATTCTTCACACCAAAACCCTCTCACAGCTTCAGTTCATGCAGGACTAGACAATGCCCCGGTCTGAAATAAGGGATATATGGACACACCTCCACATGAAAAGCAGTTCAAAGTGCTGCAAACAGTATTAATGTGACAGAAAAGTTACAGCTAGCAAGTGCAGTCTTTAGTTATTAGTAAAATCAAATCTAATGTGTACTTCATCTTCAGCCTGCTACTTTGAGGGTTAAGCGCCACAGTCTTATCTAAGGTGAACCACAATGCATCTGTCAACGAGGTAGTTTGTATGGATACTTTCCCCTCACGTTTTGAAGTTCTTCAAGACAAGGACTGTCTCCTGTTAGGCACATGACAGTGCTTACCTCAACTGGGCTCTGAGCTTGACCCTGGCTCCAAGGTGTCACGGTCACCAGCATGTCAAGTAAGATTTGAACAGTGCAGTCCAGGAGGCTGAGTGAGGAGGTAGTGAGTGCTGCACACATGCTCTGTGATGGGCAGCTGTAAGGTATGATAGATCATGACATTAGTGTCATCATTGATTTATTGGATGACAACCTGGACACCATGACATTCTCTATCAAAGAGAAGAGTACTGGGGACAGCAGGTAGGATTTCCCTGTTAGTCATCAGGTGTAGACAACAATCTAGAGAAGCCTTTTGGATTCTTTGCTGGTACCTGGGACTCAGCCACAATACCATCACCACATCACTGTAGAGCACAAGGATGCCTTCTATTTACTAGTCAGAAATCAAAGAAACTGGCACCATGAACTGAAGAATTCCGCACAAGACCTTTCTTCCTTTGTCACTTAGGACACAGATTCCATCAGTGAGTATATTTGCAAAACACAGCAGCACAAGCCAAATGCACTCTCAACTGACAGCTAGAACTGTCTTAAGAACAAGTTCATTAGGTTTTCAGGTTTGTCTCATTTGGTCATTTTTAAACACCACTTACCTTACCTGACACATGAAACTGCCAGTAAAAACTCTACAGTCCCTATGATGTTTTGCTTTAGTAACTGAACCCTGACCAAAGTGGTTCATTTTATTTGCCAGTTGGAGCTCCAGGTCAACTATGTTCTAGTGAGCACAGCTCTTTCAGTATTGCAGGCGACTCCATTGTGCACTATTGACACCTCAATTCTTCCAAAGCACAAGAGGAATCCCAACAAGCATTTTGCAGTCGTACTGGTGCCCATAATACAGGCATGGAAAGGAGAAGGCAGCAGGATGAATTGCATGCAACTTAGAATAGCCCACACCTGTTCAACAGCCAGATTTCTTCCTAGTGACACAGGAAAGTGGGCTCAGGTTTGGTTTTATGAGTCCACCTTTCTCTTTAAAGCAGATTAGGGGAGTTAAGATTAAGTACATTGTGCTGATCCCTCAATTTTATTCTATTAATAACTTCATTTACTTTTCTTTTTGAAGAAGCCTTCAATCTCAAATACTACCAGTGACATTAACAGCCGCCTTAAGTTACTTCCCTGGTGAGTGACAGAGTGTAAAGTCTGCAAGAAAGCGAACTTTCAATTTTGGTTACCCACATCTTTGCAAAGCAAAGGATTAATTATAACATTTTCTTCTTCTAAATAGAGGGAAGGGAAGAATTATCCTAAATTTAGATTTTTTCTCTGTGGGAACCCAACTGGATGGATACTTTAAAGTGTCGATTCATAAGCCAGTACAAGTTATAGACAAGTAGTTCAAAGCCTCACAAATTGAGAGGATACTCAGGTGTCCACAGTTTCTTGCAAAGCACCACCATGGAAGATTACACCCTGCTGAAAGTGCAATGACCTGAAAAACTGGCTGCACCTGTATGGCAGAGTAAAACTACTTCCTGACACAAATTAACATAGCTTGGTGGATCAGGACAAGGACACAGGAGAACAGTACGAATGGAGAGAGAAGCGGCTGACTGGACAAGGTGTCCATCATGGTCAAACAATGGTGTTCCACCAGTGGAAAAAAAGTTGGTCAGAAAGTGAAAGCCAAAGTCATTCTTTTCAGGACTGACATTTACTTACATAATTCTGTAAAAGTTAGTTTCAGGAAGTTTCACTTCCATTTTTACCTCTTAAAATTTTTTTGTACTCCTGTACATCCTCTCCACTCCCACATAATGTTTGCTTTCCCTCCCATATCCCACATTTTCTTCTCTGCAAGTAAAATAAACAAGAAAAGACAGAGTAGCTTGTGAGTATGCCAAGCTTTCCAGCACTCAAGTTTCATGACAGTGTAAAATGTAAAAGAATCTTTTTCAATATAAAAATCCTCAGAGAAGTCCTTTCCCAAGTCCAGAATCAGCAGTCCTTATTGTGCCAATCAGGGTAACAAGAGGCACACAGCAGGTACTTCCTTCAGCTACCCATATTATTGGCTCCGTGTCCAAAGAAGGGGATGACACTTTCCTTCCACATACAAGCAGCCTGCTAGGGCAGAAAACTGAGCCAACAGACTGCATAAGTGGAAAGAATTGGACCTTGGAGAAGGCGACTAGCAGTGTTACACTCAAGAAGGAAATAAAGAACGAGATGTATGCACTCCTTTTCTGTTGTGCTTCATGAGCAGCAGCTACGTGCTGCTTCCATCCCTCAGGACGGGCTGTACCGTGCTCTTCTCCACACCACTCAGTATGTTATACCCAAGGTTGCACAAGTATCCTGGAGACTTTGACTGCATTGCTGGAGGGAGGAAGCCGGGGTGGGGGGGCAAGATGACTTATGAATAGAGCTATTCACCATATCCCACCGTGGGCATTCTTTTCAGCTTGAAACAGCAGCCAGGCTCTCCAACACTAACCACAGATGGAGGCTCTGCCAAAAGAGATGCTGAGAAAGGGGAAAAAGCCTCCTGGATGATTTGTATTTAATCAAAGTAAGCTACTGCCAAGACTCACACCATATAGGGACTTAAGATGCCTCTATGTTTTGAGTAGTAGACTTTGCTGTTCATAACTAGACTAGGATTATTTCTTTCCCGTGGAAAAAGAAAAGCAGCCTAGGCCAACCAGAACCATTTGCAGATTAATGCCAAGCTGTGGGCGTAGCTGTGGACAATTCTATTTTTCCTTCAAAATACTGATCCATTCTACTGGTTTCGAGAGCTGAAGCCAAACAAGGCAGTACACTAAAGTCAGGTTGCCTAAAATTTAAAGGGCAATAATCCCAGAAGTATTTCTTAAAAGCCTAAGATGTTTATCAAGAACAGTTTGATACCAAAGGATTTTCATTTTAGTTCAGGAGTAAGCCATAAAGTTAAGCCATTTGTAAAACTCAAAAACTTCACCAAGGCATCAAGAACCAGGAAAGCAGATTTGCCTAAGCACCAGCTCCTTTACTTCTTTCATATCTGAGCAACACTCCTAAAAGACATCTTCCTCCTCTTGAGTGGTCTCTATTCTCTCCAGAAATTTTCTCACATAAGTCACATGCTTTTGAACATTCAAGACCTGAAAGTTCAGCTGCTGGTGTCATACTAACAACTCTGCTACTACGGACAAAAGCTCAGATGGACTTCATCAAGACTTCTGTGGATTGCAAGACATCATCTCCCTTGTGGCAGTGTAGCTTACACAAGAATGAAATCTATAAATCATTCCCCTAAAATAATGGATTAGGCTGTTTCAAAGGGATAGACAGAGTGCCAAAACGCCCAATACTGTTTCCTACACACCTCATATGTAAAAGCTTACTGCAGAGCTAGGAGTTACTGCCACAGACAGTGAGCATCTCAAATGTAGCTTACATAGAAAGATCCAGAGTACTATAATTATATTTTGCAAAGTTCAGACTTTTAAAAAGTCAGATAATTTTTCATTTGAAGCATCTGTTTAGCTCAGGTTAGCACAAGCGATTGGAGTGTAACCTAGCCAGTTTTACTCCTATTGCCTATTCACAGTATTGCATTAGAGCAAGTTCTTACCCAAAATAAATCATAGATGCTGGCAATAAACAAGGATCTATGCCTAATCATTTGAGATATGTCATGTCTGCACACCAGAGTGGCCCATACAAGAATGGCTCAAGTTTATTTTCAGAAAACCATCCAGAGCCTCTTTTTGAGCATTCAGCACATATTTAATAGCATTCAGAATAATTCTGGAAAGTTTAGCCATTTGTGGCTCTATAACAAGCTGAGTAATTTAGAAAAACCTAGTCCTTTGGTGCCAAGCCCTTTTAAGGAACCCAGCTTAACACTGAGGTTCTTTAGAAGATTTTAAAGAGCTTGAGAGCAGATGTCAACATTGGAAAACAACAAACTGATGCACCTTTAGCAACTCCATGATTTCTAACTGTATTGTCCCCACTTCACTTCTGATCATGCTTCAACAGGAAAACATGGAACCAGAGCTCCAGACAAGCAACTTCAATTTCAGCTATATTTTTGCATTAATAAGGAACTTGGGCTTGCAAAGCAGAAGCATGTAATTAGCAGAAATCCCATGCTATAGCCCCTGCTGAACGCAATCAAGAGCCAGGGCTATAGCATTTGAAGGAACTGGCACAGATCTACAGGACTGGAAGATGCACAGTTTCCATCCCTAGGTGGGGGATTTATTATAACACAGGCTTCTAGCAAGGAACTAGAAACCATATCAAAACTTACCTCTTAAATGAAAAAACGACTTTAAGAGGAAAAAGTCTCAAGGAGGTTTAACAGCGAGGATACTGGGGTATAGGAAATTACGATACAAGCGGACACATGCTCGTACTCTGGAGGTTTGTCTGATGGCAATCAGCACCCAGCACAGAAGCTAGAGGTCGTTCTGCAACTGGGATGTGAGGATCTGCTCTGAGCACTGAGCTGATGCCTCTGCTGCTATGCTCCAGGGCAGGCAGCTTTAATTAGCACAGCCCAGATGTACACAGGCCTCTGCTTAGATGGTTCATGACCCAGAACACAAACAGCTTTAACAAAGTACTAATTCCACTTCAAAAGGCAAGCCCTTTAATGAATTTATACAAGCCTTGAGGCTAGAATTACCATCCAAATATTACTGGTCTTAAAAAGGAGGAAGTGAAGAAGAGAGGAGGTAGAAGTATAGATAAATTATAGCCAGGAGTGCTGGCACCAGACATATGCATTACCTGGCCTGGTGGTTGGGAACTAACTCGGAACTGCTATAAAACCTTGTTGCAGCTTCACAAGAAGTGCAACACTGCAGTACTTCAGGCAGATTGTAGCCTTCAAAAACAAGAGCGAGGCTTTGAAATGGCTTAAGACAAACAATGATGCAGCTGAGAAATACCTTCACTGGGCCTTTAGCTCCCTGACTGAAAGGCATAGCAAATTTGCAGGCAAAGTTCAGAGAGGAAGAGCCCAAGGCAGAATACCTTACCAAGATTATTGGCTTGGGCTCCATCCTATAAGTCCTTGCCCTTTTTGCTGTCAGGGTCAGATGAGCAGAGACATCCAGCTGGGAGGCAGCAGGGTCAACAACAGTTCAGCATTGATGGGGAAAGAGTAGAAACATAGGGGAGAACCTAGATCTCCTCTCTTCCCTACTCTGCCACTGACCTGATATATGATACAAAGACGAATACTTACCTTGTTCTACCTCAGTATATTAACCCCTGTAAATACTTAAATCCAGCTAATGGAAGGGACCTCCAGCATCATTTTAAATAATATCCCTCTTATCCCTGGTGGCTGTTGGCCAACACCGCGGCTCTGTCTTCATCCTCAGCAAGACAGGTTCCTGCCAGAGGAGCCTGTGCTTCAAGCCAGCCAGACCCACACTGTTCCTGAAGCCACACAACTACAGTATTGCGGTACCAAACCTGAGAGCAAACTAGCACACCCTGCCACAGGCACGAGCAGAGAAATCAGTGAGTCCTAATACACCAAGCAGGCAGAATAGGCCAGATGCCTCATGAAGATGATTAAAAGTAAGAACAGGCTGTTATCCTGGGAACTGCAAGACCACTGCAGGGAGAGTGAAGGATTACATAAAAGCAGACATTGTCAAATGACTCCTGGGTCTACCGAGTATGTAATTTTAACATCAGCCTTCCTGGATATTTGAGCATGCCCTTAGTCTCCTAGGTAGATGGCAGTTTTAGAGCCCATCTGTCCATAAAAACTTTTCTTCCCAATACTGCTTAGGCCTATTTGCCTTGTAAGGTAAAGGAAAGCAGAAGAAAACGGTTGTTAAATGGAACAGATTAATTGCACTCAGAAGTTTCTGAACTGTTTGTATGGAAACTCTAGCCTTCAGGAACAGCATGGGTAACAAGTCACTGAGAAGAGAGTTAGTGATGAGCCTGCTTTTGCAGGGCTTTGGCACACAGGAGAAAGACACCCCCAAACTGTATCCATATATAGAAGGAATTCTCTCCAAGAGAGCGCTGAAGTGGGCTGCTGGTAAATTTCTTACTCCCACCTTACTTTACTACTACCTTGCTTTAAAGAAAAGCTTCTTGCCACCTTAAGTTCCTAATGTATGATTGCCTGCCTTGCCTTCCTTTTCATGGGAGAGCCCTGAGAACTACAGCATTGTGTCCACAATACAGTCAACGATCTCTCTGCCAAGGCTGTTAATTAGTCCATCCATTACTCTGCTTCAGCAAGCTGAATCTCACATATCAGCTTTGCTTTCTTACTACTAGATTTGAACCAAATTTGGCCCAACACCACAGGGATTACCTACAGTTCCATTTGTGTTAATCCTTTACACAGCCCCTACTAATATAGGGCTTACAAACTACAGTAGTTAAGGTGCTGCAAATATTAAATGCTCTTACCAGTTTCACCAGCAGAATACTGAGACAAAGAATAAGCTGCATACCCACAATGCCATGGGAAACACATAAAATAATGACTCAACTTCAAGTCATTTAAGTTTCATACAACACTCACACTTTCTCCAAGTTCACGTTACCATATTGAATCCTTTAAGACTGCTCAGGTGCCTAAAATCCAACACATGCTCAAAGTTGTTGATAGGAGACCTCCAAAATATTTTTAATATTCTTAATTTTCTTAAACAGTGCTGAACAATGTAAAAACTCCTGTCAATAAGGCACCAAGTAACTTTTCCTACTGACAGTCTCACCTTTCCCATATCAAGATCCGGATCAGTCCGCACAACCTTCTCCCAGCACGGGCACTCGCATCCACCTCATCAGTAAAACAGACACAGAAAAGGACTGCCCAGGGTGGACACTGCACAATTTTAGTCACTTGTATCCAATTACAAAAAAGTCTGCAGGGGCCAGAAACAAGCCATTTTCTTTCAAGACATTATCATGCTGTGCATCTGATCAACAAGCAAGCAACATGCCATGGCCTGAAATAACTCATGAAGCTGGCTGACTAGAAAAATAAGTTTTCTTAAAAAAAAAAAAAAAACCAGCCCAAAACCAAAAAACAACTCTAAAAGCACATGCCTTTGTCAGACTCTTACTGGTTGCAAGCCTACATCTCCCAGGACTACTTTTTATGAAGACAGAAGCAAATATAATGCTGGCAAGAATCCCACACAGCTTGTATCTGTCCAAATCATCAGCTATGTTTTTGATTTAGCTGCAATTTAGACAGCCAACTTCAACATACTGAACAAGGCAGAGCTGTTTTAAAGATGCTCTGAAAGCAAAGGGAGAGAAAGACAAACCATTCAGAAGCAAGGGCAGTGTGGTCAAGCAAGGCTCCTGGGACCTCTATGGAAAAAGTGTTTGGTGCCTTCAGCACTGATAGATCCTAAACAAGTTGGGAAGGGGGGAAAAGAACAGAGCTCTTCCTGTAGAGCTGGGGCGTTTGTTCAATTTGGAACAAAACCAGCTTTTGTCTTTGTAATTCTTCTTGAAACTGTGCAAGTCCTCTTTGATCTTTTGTCGCTTTTACCACTGTCAAATGCTGTCTTTTCTTCACTTTGCTTATTCCTGCAAGAGCATGCAAGGGGCTTACATGCCACCTAACAGCACAGGTAAAGAGGTGGCATGAAAGTCTAAGGTACCTGGACAGGTAAGGAAGAGTCACCAACAGAAGAGAGGAGGTGGGGGTTACATATGGATGCAAAGTTCAGATTTCACCTTCTGTGAAAAGGTTTAAAATTCACCTTACAACCAAAGATTAACTAAAGCTCTTGCTTTTAAAGGAAACTGGGAAAAGCTTGTTCTGAACGTATCTCACTTCTAGATTATACTAGTATATATAAAGCACAGCCGAAAGACATACAATGCATGCAATTTATTGCTCTAATATCAGTGTTGTTTGTGAAAGAATGGTACCATTGCAAAATATAAGGGGAGGAATAGCATTTGCACTCACACAGGTGACCAAATAGAACCTCAAAAGATAGGAGCGCTCAAATTTTTAGAAGATACTAGAGATCTGAAGCAGAGAACTGTATCCATGAGGAACAAAGATTAAAAAGCTGTCCTAATGGGCAGTAACAATCGTGACAGACTTGGACAGGCTTCTCCACAGGTGCTCATTACAGAACCCAAAGCAAAGCCCTGGCCAACACACAGCACAGATGAGTTCACCTCAAAGGTGTGCAATAACCATAGCTCCACGGCACACATCAGCTCCTGTGGCCTAAAAAGTCACTTCAGCACACATCCAGTACAAGAGGACAGCTCATCTCCCCAGCAGTCATGCTCCAACAGAACTGGACTACTCAACAGCTTTCCATGGAGTCTGCTTAATGCACTAGGCACAGGCAGACAACAGTCATTAGTCACTGGAAAGCAACCATCTGCTTTGTACACAGAAGAACCAAGGGACATAAGGTGACCAGGGTATTACAAGGAACTGGACTTCAACATTCTGACTGCTCTTTTCTAGTGCTGTATAATTTTCTCTGCTTCTCACCTAAGCTCTGCCAGCCATCCCCAACCAAGCTACAGACCTGTGAACTCCTCAACATAAAAGCATAAGCATAGATCACCCCTACAATGGCAGGAGATGCAGAGGTGAGCAGCAATGATGCCTCTTAACTATCCAGAGCTCTGCTGAGGAGTTTCCAACAGTCTCATCACAAAAAGAGGAATTTTAAAATACCTGTTCATGATTCTCTGATGCCATTAGGGAGAAGCCATGTGATGGAACACAAACATTTCTAGATCTTATTGCACTGCTTTCTCTTCAGTGATCGGTTTTAGTTTACAGCATAGAAGTAACCTATAATGCCCGAACAACTGAATTACATTTAGGACCTTGAAAAGTTTCAGCCACTCTAAAAAAGCTTTAACAAGGCAGATTTTCTTTTTAAGAAAAGCTTTTTAAGCTGGTCTTAATATTTATTGCTTTTTAGTAACAGGAGTAGAAGAACGCTGCCTTGTGTTTCGTGATTTCAAGGCGAAACAGGATTTACTGTTAAGGTAGACACCCATTTACCATCTTCATTTAGATTTCCTTACTCCTAAGTATCAATCCCCTTGTACCGCTGAGATAGCAACAGCCATCCAACAGAAGCAATAACCTTCAGAAATTCCTATATCTAAGTTCTACCAGACAGTGTAGCCCAAAATCCTGAGAAAAACCTATTCAAACATATAAATCATTCTGAGATGACTCTACAAGAGGTAAAAGTCTGACCTTCACCCTAGTCATTCCTATCCTTAGTTCCCTTAGTCTTCAAAATCCTCAAAACACTTCATTAAAGATATATAGGTATATTGACCATCTTGATAGCACCTGCCACAAACAGTCCCTGCAGTTCATGCAAAACAGTCAAAATATTCTGTTTCCCCTGCATCCAAAGAGTTTCTACTGATTTCAGTACAGCTAGGAACGAATAGGACATCTGTGAGCCCCAGAGGACTGCTGCCAGAACAAAATTCTGCCTATACTTCCTTGTTCTTGTAGATATTTCAATACTACAGCTTGCTTTAGTGAATGAACAGGATTAAGTAATACAGACCCACATAAAATCATACATGAACCACCTGAGGAGGGCTGAAATCATCCTTCAGCCCAAAGATCTTTCTGACCCATCCTCCTTTCAAACTGTAGCAATAGCCTACCTATAACAACCTCATCCAGATAGAAAATTTGGAAACAAGTTTTCACATTACCTGTTCAATTGATCAGCATTGGAGAAGAAAGACTTATTTCTATAAAGAAAACGATATATACATAAAAGCACAGTAGACCTCGGATATTAGATATCAGAGCAAAAAATTGCAGCATTAACTACAGAGTTTACCCATTGAAATTGACTTGTATATTTAAGGATACAAGTTTAGGATTTCCAAAGAACTATAAGTGGTCTGGCAAAGCAAAAACATTCTTGACAGATTAAAGCTGCTTTAATCCAAAATAACATTTGACCCCCAAATTAAGCATGCTTCATTTACATATTGAAGGAACTTCAACAGGGAAAAAAAACATTAAGAAGAAATAATTTAAAAGCTGAAAGAATTAAATGTTTAGAAAATGCCAAAGAAAAAGTTGTCATACCCCCTTCTAAGGACAATGAAAGATTCATTTAATAGTTTGATACCTTGGTAAGTTCTATTTGCCTCCAAATTTCAGTTGAAATACAACTAGATGAAGTTTTTCAAGATCTAACTTGCAGGAATCCCAGACTGGTGAGGGTTGGAAGGGCCCTCTGGAGCTCCCCCAGTGCCACCCCCTGCCAGAGCAGGGGCACCTCCAGCAGTGGCACAGGACGGCGTCCAGGCGGGTTTGGAATGGCTCCAGAGGGGGAGACTCCCCCACCTCTCTGGGCAGCCTGTGCCAGTGCTCTGCCACCCGCACAGGAGAGAAGTCCCTCCTCAGGTTCAGATGGAACTTCCTATGGTCAAGTTTGTGCCCATTCCCTCTTGTCCTGTCACTGGGCAACACTGAAAAAAGCCTGTTCCCATCCCCCTGGCACCCTCCCTTTAAGTATTTATAAGCATTAATAAGATCCCCCCCTCAGTCTTCTCTTCTCCAGACTAAAAAGCCCCAAGTCCCTCAGCCTTTCCTCATAAAAAAGATGCTCCAATCCACTCATCTTTGTAGCCCTTTGCTGGACCCTCTCCAGCAGTTCCCTGTCCTTCTTGACCCGGGGAGCCCAGAACTGGACACAGTGCTCCAGATGCAGCCTCACCAGGACAGAGCAGAGAGGGAGGATGATCTCCCTCAAGCTGCTGGCCACACTCTGCTTGATGCACCCCAGGATGCCATTGGCCTCCTTGGCCACCAGGGCACATTGGTGGCTCACGGTCATCCTGTTGGCCACCAGGACTCCCAGGTCCCTTTCCACAAAGCTGCCCTCCAGGAGGTCAGCCCCCAACCTGTACTGGTAAATGGGGTTATTCCTCCCCAGATGCAGCACCCTACACTTGCCCTTGTTGAACTTCATTAGGTTCCTCTCTGTCCAACTCTCCAGCCTGTCCAGGTCACGCTGTATGGTGGCACAGCCTTCCAGCATGTCAGCCACCCCTCCCAGTTTGTGCCATCAGCCTGATGGGGCAGAGTGCTAGTATTTTTGAGACTTGGAAGGCCCACCACCCCCAGGTGCCTCTCTAGCGAGACCAGTTACATCCCCATTCCCCATCAAATCTAGTTTAAAGCTCTCTCGGTGAGCCCTGCTAACTCTAGCCCTAGAACCCTTTTCCCCCTGAGAGACAGGCTTTTCCCATCTGCCACCAGCAGGCCTGGTGCTCTGTAGATCAGGCCACGGTCGAAGAACCCGAAGCCCTGCCAGCACCAGGCTCGGAGCCAGTCACTGCCCTGCTGGCTCTGCCTGTTTACCCCATCATTGTTCCCCGCAACCGGATGGATAGGGGAGAACAAGACTTGTGCTCCTGACCCCTGAACCAGTTGTCCCAAGGCCCTGAAACCCCTCTTCATTGCCCTCAGACTTCTCACTACATCATCACTGTCTGCCTGGAAGACTAAAAGGGGATAATAATCTGATTGCCGTACCAGGGAAGGAAGGTGCTTCTTAATGTTGTTAACCCGGACCCCAGGGCGGTGGCGAACTTCCCTATATAGTGGGTCCGGTCTACATATTGGCCTTCCGCTCCCTTCAGGAGTGAGTCGCCTATGACAATGACCCGTCTTTTGCTTTTGACTGAGGAGGTTTTGATTCAGGGGGTGGTCCGACTGGGCCTCAACCACACCTCCCAGCTGGGGGGATTACCATCCTCACCACTGCCCGTTTCCCCATGAAGAGCACTGTACCTCTTCTGCAATGGCACCCGGGACAGCGGGGGGCAGACTGTTGCGTCGGGCAGGAACACCTCCCCATTGCCCCCCGTCCTCCCGGTCACCCCGGTCAGCCAGCGGGGGAGAGGAGAGGATGTCCTCCATAGCGGGGGCTCTGTCTGCCTGCCGGGTTCTGCCGTGGGGGACAGCGTATGGCTCCAGGCCTCCTCCCTCTCGCGTTCCCCGATAACCCCCAACCTGCTTACCTCCTCCCTGAGCTCCACCACGAGGCGCAGCAGCTCCTCCACGGGGCACGCCCGCCACAGGCCCTCACCGCTGCCGCCCGCCACCGGCGGGAGCGCGGGGCACTGCCCGCGGCCACACGGAGCCGGGCACACCCCGCGGCCCGACGCCCGGGCGGCAAAGTGTCCACTCCAGAGCTGGTGCGGGCACAGCCCATGGGGGCCATGGCCTTCTGCCGGGTGGTCGCCATGGCTCCCTCACCGAGCGCCCCACCCGCCCCACCGCGCTGCTCCCGCAGCC
>VUYV01000392.1:549236-593366 GCA_008711295.1 Anarhynchus alexandrinus
CGCTGCTCCCGCAGCCCCCCCCCGCTGCTCGATTGCTCGGTGCTCCTTCACACCCCCTTCAGGGGATTCACCCCCGGGTGGGGCCGGCTCCGCCCCGGCCACGTCACTGCCGCTCCCGCCACGCGCTACTGGCTTTTCCCGCCATCGAAAAGACCCCCAAAAGAGCCCGTTTTCGCCTCCATTCCCTTCCCCAGCGCGGACTTACCTGCGCTGGAGCTGCTCTCCTCGGCGAGTGGCCGTTGGCGCGTTTACAGCTCCTTTAGAATTGCCGCGGAACTTCAGCAAAAAAATCGTTACTTTTTCTAAATTATACTGCTTTTTGGAAGCCCTGCCAAAAAAATAAATAAATAATTAATCTTGGAGCTGATCTTAAAGCCCCTGCTTTCACTTTTTTCCCCTCCCTTCTTAAATTGTTTTACCCCTTACGCCTTAAGCTCTGAAAGTCTACTCTCCTCCAAAATAATTCTATTTTATTAGAAATTAAATACCATTCTTATAATTAGGACATAGGGACATCTTTCAATATGTCCAAAACTTCACGGTTTGGAATGGAAGCCATGAAAAAAAATGAGTGCAGAACCTCAAAGCACTACCTGTGATCAGGTTATCACTCTATCAGTTTGCGAGAAGGTAATACATTGTCCACAAAAGTTACCCATGGTCTGAATCATTATCTTAAACTGCGAAGGTGCAACTCGATACAAAAGCCCTCCAAAGCTTATCAAAGGAATAGGAGTCTTAAATAACTTTGTTAGTGTCTGTCAAAGTAACTTGCCAAAGGAGGAATTGTCACACTGCTCCAGACCAAAGGTTCATCTACCTGAAGATAAAACAATGCCAATTTGTATGCTGTCCACTAGAATGTGACACCCTTTGAAGATATTCAGGGATTACTGGTTTTTTTGTGGGTTTTTGTTGGGTTTTTTTTTTTTTGGCCAGTATCCCATGTGAAGACCCTGGATTTAAAAAGGAAATTAATGGAAGGGGCTGGGCAGGAGAAAGAAAAGCCCGCTATCAACTTTTTATATACCCCAAGCTAGGTGCAAGCAAACCAGGAAGGTCAAAGGCGCCCAGGAGCTGTTTGGGACCAATGCAGCATATGACAGAATGCCTCAGGCATGTCATACACTGACATAAGAGACACCAGCAGAGCCCTAGAGGTTTTCTGTCAGTCAGTTTAGTCTTTCAGACTAAACTTACAGGGTGTTGGCCTTTTGGCTAGTTTCTTCACTGTCCTGGCAGAAGGTCTTACAGCGTTTTCCAGAAACTGCTTGCTTTGTTTGAAAGAGCCTCAGTCAGCCCAAACAAAGTAACTGGAAGCAACAATTTCTGTGGGGAAAATGCTTAGTCAGCAAAAAAGATTGAATTTGGTGAGGGATTCCTGAATTCGACACCTGGGTGGGTTCAGAAGAGAAGCGTTTTTCCAGGGAAGTGGTTTGCAAGAGATGACTGATCAGGTACTGCTGTAGCTGATGAAATATTACCAAGTCAGCTGAAGAAGCAGAGGTAGAAGGGTCACACAAAATGAACCTCTGGGCAAGCAGAAGTGAGAGGTTCGCTAAAAAAAAAAACACCACAAACTTCACCACACTCAGAAGTAAGGCCATGAGCACCTAAGAAATGTAAGAAAAAGGCAAGCCCGTATAGTATTTTTCCCCAATACTCTCCCAAATTCAAACTGTTTTCATCTCCAGGAATTCCCCAAGTTTGGTGCAGTTTGTCATGCTGTAAGCCAGCTGCACAGCCTGGTTTCTCCACCCCATACCTAACCCAGCTATTCAACCTCCCTGTCTCACCCTGGTGCTGGATTATTGTGACTTCTGGTCTGGAAACAGGCTGTTTAGAAGTGGAATAATCTTTGTAAACATTTTGATTTCCACAGACCTATTTTTCATCTCACTCCTACAGCTTCTTAGAATCCAGTGAAGTCGTATGTTTGCACACTAGTCTTCCCCTCCTAGGAAGTTAATACCAAAAGTTGCACACTTTAAAGAGTCTTCTTTTCTTGAGGTTTTCTATCTGAAACTGAACTAAGAGTAAGCAGCTTGTTTTTCCCTTTAATTACTGTTTACTTTCTGTCGGTGCACACACATCAGTATATCCTTAAATCGCTCAGATGAAGCATCACTAATTCTAACTGACCTGAGGAGTCACACATTTCTTATTTACACTAAGGCACATACACGTCACTCATTTTCAGTTCTTTTGAAAAAAGGAATCAAAAAAGGTCCGTTGACTAAACAAACTGTCCAGTAGCATAAATACTTTGCCTTAAGTGCTTCAAAATGTTTGATTGTGAGATAAGAGGCAGCTGTTACTGCCTTCCACAGCCTTCACTGGGAAGGAGAGAGGTGGTTTTTTCAGATCTGGTGCTGTTCCTTTCACAGTCTAGAGACGTTCCACTTGCTTGGAGGATGGTTCCCTGTTGCTTCCCTGCCCAGACATCACCGACCACATCAGTTAGCAGGCACAGAAAATGCACCTTTTAAGTGTGCCCTTACTGACACATGCCGGGTTCTTTGACCTCTAAGGATCAGTTTTCTGAGTGACTTCATTACAGGAGTAAGTTCTGAGCCAAAGTTCTAAGTTCTCTGAGCCAAATAAACCAGATTTAACTAAAGATAAGAGTAACATGCAAGTTTGACAACTGCACAAGATTTAAGGGCAATAAGGAAAACTGGAAGATAATAACAGAGATTCTTTGCACAGCATCCACTAGTCCAGAAAGGGGATACAGCCCAGGGAAGAGCAGAGTAACTTCTCTAAGAACTAGCATACTCCTCATAGCTAGTGCAAATGCTGTAAGCAGAAACAAATAATACTCTTTCCCCTTTTTGAAAATTAATTTATCACCAAGAAAACGTACTACAGACTTAAAAGAAGTCTTGCTCATTTTAGCGCATCTCTTCTCCCAGATCATGCACTACTGATCAGAAACCACATATGCCTTTCTCAAACCCAGACAAATTTTATTAACGTCTGTCGGAAAGGACTTCAGCTATCAACTCCCTGCAATAGCCATGCAATTTAGTCTCCATATGTGATAGCCAAGACCTCGCAGCTGTATCTGTTAGTTTTGACTAGACATTTTATAGGTGTAGTTCTTTTCGCTCGAGGACACACGCACTGAATTTATGAAGGATGCATCTAGAAAGTGTGAACTAGCCTGGGGCATTTGGGTCACACCAGCAGTGACGTACACTGGCTAATAACCAATAAACTAATTCTATAGTGCCAATCCTGCCTCTTCAGACTATACAGCAGCAACCTAGCCAGTTTGCTCATCACTAGTTCAGGAGAACTGATCATTGTTTTCTTTGGCATTGAAGTTTTCCAGTAAACTCTTTGCTTATTTTTGCCACAGACTTCAAAGGCAGATTACTCCAGAATGATACAGTTTTCAAGTCAGAGAAGGAAAAAACAAGTATCTTTTTAGCTTCAGCTTGCATCAATTCACTCCCCTTTTCCTTGTTTTCAGCTCAAATATGTACTTCAAATGCATACTGCCAAGCATTTCCTGGAGTATCAGTACTTGCAATTAAAACCACACCCAGTCTTAAGCACTCATGTATGGATCTCACCAAAACACACACCCGTGTGTCTTTGCTGGTCAAGGCCCCCCATGTTGAGACAATCAAGGAATATGATGGAATTTGGCAATCTGAAAGCTTTTTCACAGTTGTTTCACCAAGTAACAAGTACACATGAAAGTTAACAATTGGGTAGCTGGGAAACACAGGCAAGAAATTTAAACCAACTAGGTATGTTACAGATTGCCACCTGGGTACCACATCCTTGTTCCTCCTGGTTGGTGTTCTCCTCTAACCCAGCTGGACCTGTTGAGTACATACCATGCACAGAAGAATCATACATGGGAGTTAGAAATCAAGCTCTTCATTCTTCATATGATTGGCTGAGAACCAGTGATATTGAGGCTTCCACACAAAGTACTTCATAAATACGAAGCAATGAGTGAGAAGGTCTTGTTGCAGATGGGAGGTATAGAGGCTGGCTGCACATGTATACCTTATATCAGAATCAAGCTCTTTAATGCTTAGAACTGCAGGTAACTCAAATTCAGAGCTTTGTTTTGGACCCACACCTGTTTTTAGTGCAATAGTTTGCATCATTTTAAGTTTTCCTAAGATCAGCTTCCATGGAAATAGTCTCCTTTGACACAACCAATCACTTGGAGTATCTGAAGGCCAGACCCCAAGCTGATTTACTGGCTTGGCTCCCTTTAACCCATCAGACATTTGCATTGCATCACTTCCTAGTGAGTAGCTCCAGATTGCAACAAGAGGAATACAACCAGAGTTTCTGCCCCAGATCTGGCAATGACCACCTGAGTTATGCCAGTTGTCCTCAGATCCAAATGCTGCTGCTGAAGTATTTCTGTAGTTACAGGTGGTCTCACTCCTAAAAAAAATTAGCTGTGAAGATTCCAAGGATGATTTTTCAGAAGCTTGAGGCACACAGGAACACTTTAATCAGTTCATAAGTAATTATAATATAATTGCAGGTGTCCTGCTCGCATTTGACTTCGCCACCAGTGGCCATGTCCTTTGGAAACTGCAGGACTTGGGTCACATGCTGAGAGCGTTACCGGTTCTCAGCCAGTCCCATTTACACACTTCTCACGACCGGATCGACAGGCTACCCTGGGTAGTGCGAGAGCTCCTGTAAAGCTCGAGATCCCTTTGGCGTAAACTAGGGTGGAAAGGACCCCAAACGACCAATTAGAGTGTTTATTGAGTGCTATAGTTGCGTAGATGTGTGGGGAAAATCCCAGCAGTGGTTGCCCCCTACACCAATCCATTAGCCACGAGGGAGCAGGGGAAGGGAAAATCGCCCGCCATAATCTTAACACAGTATTCCCACTCTGTAACATCTATCTTCACAAGCTAACTAGTCACATTTTACAACGTATAACTATGTACATCAGAAAAGAAAGATTTAGAGAGGAAAAGAGGAAGAGCAAAAAGAGAGAGAGAGAGAAATCACCACCCTTGGGTCCAGCGATGTCTCATGGGCCCGGTCTTGGGTCTCGGTGGGGGGGGGCCTACAGACTCCAGTCCCTTTCCCCTTTTGTAGAGTTCAGGACTTGCTGTCTCCCCCAGGTGGGGGAACATTGTTAGGCACGTGCAGTTGTTCTCAAAGTGGGTCTGAGGTACCTGGGGTCTCAGGTGGTCTTCCTGCCCCCTCTCTTGTCAAGACCGAGGGGTGACCCATTGTTAGCACAGGTACAGATATTTTGTCTATTTGAAACTTCTGAAAGTTGGTATAGGAGAAGGCACCGTCCCGCCTTTGCAGAACTTGCTTCAACCTTGTGGTCAACTCCCTTTCAAAACAATTTCTTTAAGACATGCCATCTGAGTCGCAAGGTTAGTCCATGACAACACTACCATCAACATCCTTGACTAAATTCAGGAGGGTGAGAAACGCAGATCTCCGGACATCCTTTCATGCTGTTATAGCTATTCCCACTTTCCCCTCAGCAAGATGATAGGGATGAGTTATTCGCTACAGCAAAGGAACTCCAATTCCTTATGCTGTGTGCTCTGGGGTCAGAGCGCTGGGATGTTTTAACAGTCCTACTAAGAGTTCCTGAAAGGTCTAACAGCAGCTAATGGATCTGCCAGACACAGCTTCTTAAAAATATCATCAAGTTGGCTAATGGAAACTCCAGCCCTCCTCTCCCTGTTGCTTCATACATACATTGTAAGTATCATTTCACTCATGTTAAGCGTAAAACCACTGCCCCTCCACTCACATTTGATTCAGTGCCAGATCTCCAGTGCTATTTCTAGGGCAATAAATTAAGCATTGATCAAGTCATGTTTACATTACCTCCTAAGGAAACATGGGTGTGAAAAACCAATAACAAAATACGGAGTCTGGTGTCTAGAACAGAGTTATGCCTCCCCTTGGTCTGGAACAATATATATGAAGCATTGCTTTGGGCATTATTCCACTAGCTGTAGGATAAGCTCGTTCTTATTATGGCTAACTACACTGATTTGTCTGAAATACCTGACTTGAGCCTTCACCTAAAATCTCAAGCCAGTTCTCTTCTTACTGAAGTGCAGATACATTCCCTCCACCCATTCCAGGCTGGGACTAGAAGTGTTGAAACACCAAAGGCCCATTTCTCTGTGGTGCTCACCTGAACCTTAAGGTTGTACAGCTGATGCAACAAAATGGAAAACCAGGCTGCCTGAAAAAAGCTGCCCTGCCATTTCCTTCACAACAAACCTCTGGTCCAAAAGGTTTTTCAGTCCTAGTTTTATAGATTCACCTGTGATAGGACAAGGGGTAATGGCTCCAAACTGGAAGAGGGGAGATTTAGAATACATATTATGAAGAAATGTTTCCCTGTGAGGGTGGTGAGCCCCTGGCGCAGGTTGCCCAGAGAAGCTGTGGCTGCCCCATCCCTGGAGGTGTTCAAGGCCAGGTTGGACGGGGCTTGGAGCAACCTGGGCTGGTGGGAGGTGTCCCTGCCCAGGGCAGGAGAGTGGAACTCTATGATCTTTAATGTCCCTTCCAACCTAAACCATTCCATGATATTTAAGTGTGCAAAAGAAATGAAAAATCCCCTGAATCCACCAGTGAACTGATACAGACACAGCCTGCTCCAGTAGCTATAGTCTCCATCACACACCAAGAAGCTAATTTATTGGTACTTATCTCTCATTTAAGATTTTCCATTAAAAGAGACCTCAAGAACCTCAAGTTTCAAGCAGATGCACTACCAGCATAACTCGAGTTCCCAATATGGCTATGTCAGTCATGAAAATTTGCAATCCAGACTCCAGATTCTCAGGTTTTCTCAGGGTCACATCCTTTCATTTAAATTTGTTGCTTCAGATTTTGACTGGAGATCCACAAAGGGCATCCTTTCTCTGTCTTTCCCCTTCCTCCTCAGTTTTGCTTACCATTTGGCTGAAACATTACAGCTGAACTAAGAGCTGTCACTCACAACAGAAGCCTAGCAAACAGCTCTTAAAGCCTCAGCATTGATTCCAATAAGCTTGAAGTCTACCACTGATTCAATGCCAAATTTCAGTTTAAATCTCAATTTTGTACTGCATGAATCTAATCCAAACTTGGGAATGTTTAGCTGTAGCTGGAAAGCTTTGAGGGCTTTACCTGCTGCTAAAAATAAGCCAGCCTAGGGTAGATAACACCTTTGCTGAAGGACAGTTTCTCCATCCCAAGGAGGGAAGAAAGCATCAGCTGAATAGAGAAAAACAGAGGAAAGTATCTTTCAGAAGTGAGACCCTTGCCACATCCAGGAACTCTGAAGTCTTTTGTGATTACTGTCCATCTGAAAGTCCTGCCAGGTCAAATACATGGAAAAAAGTCTTTCAGTGCTCATTAATCCTGAGTTTATAGGTCAAACCTTTTTTTTTTTCCACTAACCTTTGATTACTTGCCATGGGTGGAATCAGAGAGTACGTCCTGTTGAGCAGCACATGTCCTTGTTCTTTGCAGTACTGCTGTATGTGAAAGGTGAGCAGTAGAAGCAGCAGCTGCTAGCACATTTGCAGATCAGTACAAGCATCATACCAGATGGAAATTACCTTATCCGTGCCAGTAAAAGCTGAAGACTCGGCATGTGATAGGGTACTTTGTTGCTGCACTAGAACCTTCTTTCCAACAAGCAAAGACAGCACACATGAACATTGTTGACTTAAAAACTGAGTCAAGGGGAGGCCCAGATGGCTGTGACACTCCACAAATACTGTGTGTATGTGGGACTGCATCACAGTTGTAAAGCATAAGCTGATATGAATACCAAACTGAAATGACTCTTTAAATTACTGTGACAAGCCAAGCGTATCGAAGAGAAGTAGCATCAGCCTTTTCATAGGGAAATGTGAATTCACATCAATCTTGTGCTTGCCAAGAGCACACAGCAAAGATGGAGAGTAGCCCTCTCCTTCACCAGATGGCGAGTTCTGACACTCATTTTTCTAAAGCTCTGTTTACCCACTACACAATCTCACCAGATATCCTCAGCTTTCACTGAAATCCAGGCAACCTTTCATAGCGTGGGAGGGAGAGCACACAGGCCTTGGTTAATGCTCTATCAAGACCTGACCTTATGGCTGGGTACTCTACAGTGATTGCAAGAAACAAAACATGCACTCTTCACTTCAGCAAAAAAATCCTATGAGGCCAGTAAGGTCATTCACATAGTTTTAACCTTGCATGACAACAAAACACTTGAGTTTTCTAAATATTCACAGAGATGTTATTGGCTTCTGAATTATAATGATTCCAGCCTGAAAACAAACAGAAATTGAGCATCTTAAGGCAGAGTTCAGCAGGTCAAAAGATATGTAAGCTAGAACAGTGCCTTATATAGGCCAGACTGAATTACAAAAGCAAGATCTCTATCAGGTATTACCCAAGAGGTACAAAGTAACACAGGAATCATCACAGACCACATGAAGGATGGCTGCTTTTCCATCAACAATTCAAAACTTTTAAAGTCAAATCAGTTTTATTAAGCTGACCGAAGCCCTGATTATAATCATTTTTCCCCTCTGAAATTATGCACACCACCATAGGAAAGAAGAGTATCACTATACAGTGATACAATGAGTTAGTAGGTCTAGCGGCCAGGCAGAAAGTTATTAAAAACAAGATACTCAACCTCCTTGCACTTCGGTACATTCACGATTCCCACCTTCTTTTAACCTATTTCAGTTATGAGGTAAGAACACCACCAGACATATGCCCTTTGTTGTGGATGGTCTCCGAATTCCAGCATAACACAGGTGAGTTCTAGTCATCCATCACACCAATTCTTGGCACAATCCCTTGCAAGCGTACAGCCAGGAGCACCCTGCACCAGTTACCAACCCAATCCCAGTCCGCATAGGTGGAAAGTGGTACAGGAAGCAGCCAGTGCTAAGTCCACTAGAGATGTTGGGGACAAGGCCATGCAAAAGGAAGCAGATAGGATGGAAGAGGGATTAACTGGCCTTGATGTGCACAAAGGTCTCCGTGAGAGCTCAGACAGACCATGAACAGAGCTACCAGAGTCACAAGCATTGGGGTCATTGACACTAGGAAGGGACTTTCTTCTCATTGGGTCAAAGCATTTATGTTCTATGGAAACAAACACAGCAACAGTGCATCTCAGGATGACATCTCTAGGGAAAGGAGGATGGAGTCTTAATTTTATTTCTGTTTATATAGGTTGCATTTCTTTGTATTAGCCTGGGAAATAAACCAAGACTTTTGATCTTTTTTTCTCCTAATTAGGATTCTCTTATACCATCCATGAAATCTTTCCAATATGGAAAGACTGCGAGAGGCAGCAGACAAGCTGCAGTCTAATTTTCCACTGTATCTTATGAAGTCAATTAAAAAAAGATTGAGGCTACCACCTCCTGCAGCCAGTTGCCACTGAAGCTCATGCCAGATATTCGCTCTTGGAAATCCACCCCAGGTCACTTGCAAGCCTAGCTGTTTCTCTCATTTGAGGAAAGCATCATGACAGAAATCAGAGAATCAAATCCCAGTAGGACTAAGTGAAATGAAAGCAGTCAGCAACTCCAAACTTGCTCCCTTGAACTTGACATATACTGAAATAAGATGTGCCTTGCTATTACTGACTCTCCATTTATACCTTTCCACTAGTAATTGGCCAAAACTCCCAACTCCAAAGCCAGCCAAAATCTGCAAGATTATCAGACTTAAATCTAGATTCGATAGCCAGTGCCCTATTGGCAAATAAAACATTTTGAGTAGTTATCTTCCCCATTGCAAATACATTGAACATGTTGATTGCAGCACTGGCAAAAAAAACCCGAAGAACATTACAACAAAGCTCCCAAGCACAGATCACTGGAAAATGTGGCCATTCAGTTGCACCAGACCTTTTGACTGGAAAAATGGAATTTATTCAGACCTGAGGATAAAATCGGTTAAAGCATTTATAATCTTTCTACTTACAAATGATAAGTCATTGAAATCAAAGCATCTCCAATCCACATTCATATTTACGTACGTGAAAGATGCAGCTCTAAGCTACCTAAAATTTAACTGTGATTAATGCAATCAGTTACAAAACAGTTTCAGAATCAATGGGGTTGAGGAACTTGTATTGATTCTGAGTTGACAGTTAATATTTAAAAATCCTCCCTAACTGTGCTAAAGCATAATCCTAACCAAAACCCTCACAAATCATGCAGCTGGAAAACATAAGCAACCTGCAAATAATTATCTCAATGACTGCATTTATCCTTCATATTTCCACCAGGCCATCTTGGGTGAGGTGATGTGGTCTTTGAGACAGGAGGGTGAGCTCCTGATGAATGCTGGCAAACACTCCCTCAGCTAAACAGTTCTTCTTGAGGAAGTTGTGTGGCAGCTCAGTGAATCACAGGCAGAAGGTAAACTCACGCCTGCAGATAGTCATTCATGCACATGGTTGTGGGAGGATATAGATGTGCCATGGGGAGAGAAGACAAAGCAGGAGGAAAAAAAAAAATTAAGAAGAAGTGTCAGGCTAGAGAGCTGGGACACAGTGATTAGACATTACTCATTTTGCCTGGGCAAACCTTAAAAGATTCTCTGAACTTCTGAGTTGAGGAGTTTCTTCAGTTCCTCTGGGCAGGCGAATTATGAAAGTTCATCTCACATGAACAAGCACATTTGCAATACTTGTTCTAAGTCCAGTGACTGATCATCACCTCACTGCCTCCTGGCAGTTTGGCTTTTAGTTTTAGCAGGAAGCAGCTTGTTATTAGTATACCCATAAAGAACTGAGTGGATCTGCTGCCAACATCAGTCTTTCAGCCACCATTAAATGAATAAATAAAGTCTCAAAACAGACATCTTCAGTTGGAGGACTAGTTTATTTTTTTCCCTGCCTCATGCATGTGTGCAAACCCTCTTACCTGGAATGATTCTAGCAGCACACGTGTCCCTGACTGTGCAGCAGCAGGAACCTCTCAACAGGGAGAGATGATAGCAAACCTGTCCTCAGCACCTTCCACAGGCAGAGAAGCCACCACGTGGCTGAACCCTCCTGCATTCCAGCCAGCGGCATTGAATGTCCTAGAGCATTCCTCCGAGGCAAGCACTGGACTTGGATGAGAGGAGAAACCACAGCCTGAAAAACAATTGTTTCCACCTTCTCATGTTTATATTTTTTTTAAAAGAATTCAGTTACATATGGGCTTTGTTGTCAAAATTGCCACCGACATAATGAAAGAAACCAAGTAAATATCATTCAAAGCAACAGGCCTCCGACACACTGCATCAGCAGTACAGGTCCCAAAAGAACATACTGTGCTCCTCCTGGAAAGAGTTATAAAACACCACACACACCTCTTCGTCATAAAAGTCAGGATTTTCCAGGGCACGCGAGTGAGCTGTGCACACCCTTTCATATAAGATCGCATACCCTGTCTAGCTTCTTATCTGTGCCACTACTCTATAGCATATTCTGCTTAATAAGTTCATTTTAGAAGAACATATCGAAGTCGTGGTTTCTGCCACTGCTGCCAGGTTAAAATACCTTTGCTCTTGCTGCCACTCCCCCAACCCCCCCACTCAGATAACAAGAACAGTTTGTGTTCAAAACCAAGAAAACCTGTCTAGTTACTGCAACAAAAATAATTGAATAATACATGAAGATTTTATGAGCTCTGATAGTTCAAGTCTACCTATTAAAATAAGCAAAAGTGGACACAGAAAACAGGCTGAATTTTCAAATTTAAACAGAGTAATCTAAAGTGCAATGATAGTAATAAAATCGTGTCTTGTAAATACTGGGCATTGTACAAACATCACAGGTGGACAAATTACTGCAGTACTAGAAACTAAAAGTCAAGAAGTCAAGAGTTAAGAAATGCCAGGATTCAAGGCAATTTTTGCAGCCTTTGTAAGAATGAGGCATCGCTTGTTACCTTCACCAGCATGTGAATGCAGAACAGCTTCACAAACATTGGGGTTATCTCCCTTGAACTCCAACAAGGCAATTAAAGCTCAACAAGGGCTGGTTTAAAAAAAAAAAACAAAACAAAAAACTACAACACAAAAACACAACTACCAAAAAACCCAACCAAACCCACAGAGATAAGAGCTTTTCCACTGTTAATGTCATTTTGTGAAAACAGTCAAGTAGTCCTCTGACAATAAGCTTGACACGTAGCTATTCTTTAATGTTTTAGATGGAATGCACCGATTTCTAAGAATATAAACAAAGAGCAAGAAACTTTAGGCCTCCTTATATACAGCTGGTTCTATTAGCCCCATTAATAATCTTTATTTTCTCTGTTTTATTAAAAAACAGACATTCTGAAACATCCTAATCTTTCCAGGGAGGATGACAGCAATATCCTAATTTTAAATACTAAGCACATGTTATATATTAAAAAATATAGACAAGCCACTATATCCAAGCTCAGGGTGAATTAAGAAAAATATTAACTTGGTCCCATGTTACTCATAATCAATATTTATCTACTTTAATAGAGCTATATTAGACTAAATCTTGCTTTCATCGTATAGAATTTTAAGTAGATGTGAGGTGAGACAATGCAGCCACAATGAACAAGAGCCAACATTTTCATTAACAGGCAAAATGATACTCCAGTGTGATTGGTGCTCAGTTCTCCCAAGAAAAATGCATGGTGGCTGAAATTAAAACAATACGTACACCAAAGGGATCCTCAAGAAAGCTCCAGCATGAGANGGCAAAATGATACTCCAATGTGATTGGTGCTCAGTTCTCCCAAGAAAAATGTACGTATTGTTTTAATTTCAGCCACCATGCACCAAAGGGATCCCCAAGAAAGCTCCAGCATGAGATCTAGAACAAGGAGATAGGACCATGAGGTCTTTATATTTTATGAAGGAATTCTGTGATGAATATTAGACTGACTGAGCAGTAATCCAAGATGCTCTCAATGAGATTCCCTCACTCCATCTCCTCCCACTTGATCTCGAGTCACCGCAGTTTCTGTAAGAGTAGTGGCAAACACCGCTCAAAAGCCTAAAGACAAGTGATAAGGACATCCTCCTTGGAGGAAGACACAGTTTTGAACTCGTCTCATCATAAGCAAGTTCTCTAACAACACATATAAAGCATGGTCATATCCTTCTGCAACTATAAGAAAGAAAGAGCAATTTCTTCCTGAAGGAGGTAGTCACCTGTGCTTATTCCAGGACATGCCTCTGGACTGCAGATCTTGAGAGAAACTGAGGAGGAGCCTTCCTCGCAAAGTTAGCGCCTCCTCCAAAATGACAGAATCAAAGAAGTCCTGTTATTGTTAGTAATCCTCTGCCAGGTAGACTGGAGGGCTCCTACTCCCTACATTCACGTTTCAGATCCTGTCCTGAGATACTTTACGCACTGTAGGGCAACCAGGCTTTCAACACTCGGGAAACATGTCTTCTCTATTCAGCCTGGGGACCTCTCACTCCAGACCTCATCCCTGGTCTGTAAAAGATCCAGTGAGAAGTGGGCATGTGCTACCACAGCTACAGAAACGTAACGGCTGGATGCAACGAAAACTCAGAGAGTGCAAGTTTGAAGCCGCATTCTCAGTCAGTCAGTACACAGTCTGCCGCTCAAGGCCACAACCAGTGTTGTTACAGAGGAATTCTGCAATTTGTACTGGCCAGAGCAAATTAGATCACTAACATAAATTTCCTCTTTTTGTTGTGTTTTTGTTGTTGTGGTTTTTGTTTGTTGTTTTGGGTTTTTTTGTTTGTTTGGGTTTTTTGGGGCTTTTTTGGTTTGTTTGTTGTTTTTTTTTTTATGTAGTCCCAGTCTTCAGTTGCTCTCTTATTTGGGTGCATGGTACGGCATGAGATAAAAGGAATCCCAAAGCCAGTTCTCTCTTTTTGAGACAGATTATCAATTGCCTGTGCTCTATTGATATTCAATGCCCAAGGTAATAGAACAATTTCTGTTTGGTTATGTCTATTTACAGAACACCACACATCCCGGAATATTATTTTTACTCTTTGCAGTCTGAGTAATTGTAACAATGCACAAGAACATTTCATTTCAGCACACTTACAGCACAGATGCAGTAGTCTGTCACCTTGCATACATGCTGCCATTTAACACTTACACAGAACGCTCCCAGGCAGAACATTTTGCAGTTACTTTATCCTTCCTTTATAGCGTTGTAAGAGTTGTAGGAGGATGCTGCCCTCCCCCGAAATATTTCCATTACTATTTTCAGTGTTGAGCACTGACAGTAGTAATCCTCACAGCAGTGAACTTCACTCTTTGAACTGAAAACAAACACCATTCAGAGCTAAAGAGTCATCACAACATGAACGTGAAAGACCGATTGGCAACTGCTATGGCACCGAAGGTTTAGGTCTGATAGAAAAACCAGAAAGGAGATGTTTATGCTTTGGGGAAAGCACATCCTCAGGCTGTTCCTCCACTGAGACTACAGCAAAGCAGATCAACCCCCCTACTTCTGTCAGATAAAAAGACTCCAGAAAAATGAGCCCAGGCAGACAGTATACAGCACTCAATTTTCCACTCTGAAGTTGAGCATTGACTGCATGTTGCGATACATACATCACCACAGGACCCACTCAGTCCAGGGCTCAGGACACCAAGATACTGAAATCGGAAAACACAGCTACTTTACATTCAGCTGCCTTGTAAAATGGTACCCAGGAAGGTACGGAAAGGAACACATGGCTCACAGATGCTCGCTCTGTACACTCTTGAAAGACTTCTGCCTGCAACACTTAAGGGCCTCTCCTACTGGCTTCCAGGGAAAGCTGATGTTCTACGTGCAGCAGAGTGACTTCTGGAAGTTAACTGCTCAACTTTGGTGTTGGGTTACCTCAAGTTCAATTAAACTGCATGAGAATGAGCAAAACCAGATTGTTAAATAATTGCAAAACAACGTTGGGTGGGGAGGGAACATCCTGCATCTCATCTTTGCGGGCTTCAGGGCTGTTTTCTTTAACAGAGAGTTCAGTCATGAAAGCAATCTTCATTTGCAAAAAAACAGCCTATACTCTCATGTTTTCACATTCAAAATGGGATTGATTATAAATGCTGAGTTTCCTTTCCATTCCAAACACAAGCAGCATAATTCAATTGGGAGCTTTGGCTTCTACCTGGGGCTCAAAGCTCAGTTCTTCCCTCCTGATTAGGCTACATGTCTCCATTACAAATAATTAAGCACCTTGCAGAAGGCAACTAAAACACCTTCAATTAGGATTCCACTTGTATCTTATTTTCTTGCATGTATAGCTTTAAGTGATGTCCAATATAGAATGAATTTTATCCAACAGGGAACTGTAAAAATATAGAATCCAAAGTTACAAGCATTCACTCTGCTACTGCTATAGCTGGGAACATTTCCAACAGCACAATGCTTTCTTGAAAAGTCATCATTCAAAAGGTGACCTTAGGTGATAATTTCTGAGAACAAACACGAGAGTGCTAACCTGAACGTATTTGATGATGGACTGCCAAGAGAAAGCAGACAGCCTGCTGTGCCTTCTGCCATCTCTTCAGAATGCCCCAAAAAGTGAAATGCAATTAAATAATTAGAAAGAAAGTGTTGACACAAAACCAGGGAGTTGTTCATACTCCTAAAATGGCACAGCTGGAAGCTAATGGACTATTCCACTTTGAAACCAGTTGCAAATCCATGCCTAAGGGAAGTGGTCACTTTACCTGCTGGATCAATCCACTGTGTTTAAGGCCAGCAGTGAGACAGGCTATGGAAAGATGTTCTTTGAAAGAAGTTGTTCACTGATAGCTACTTTTTTTATTCATTAGTAATAATGCTATGGTGTTAGAGGACAAGATACTACAGAGTCACATTCAGATGCACTAATGCACTACTGTACTTAATTTTACACGTGCCAATAGCAGTAGAACCACCTACCTGATAAAATATGGTTCAGCACAACCAGTTCTGGCAAAGCTATCAACTAATTAAGAATAACTAGAGCTTGGTGATTTACACTCTGCACCTACACAGGTTGTGAGAAAAGCATGAATACCTTCATACATCTAGCACAGCACACAAACTTGGTACCAGATTCTGACTCCAGATGCACCTTCACATCATTTTGATCAAGACAAGCAAACAGGCAGGACTGAAAGCTCTGAGTTTCTACCATGAGAAATATGTATTTTGCTTCTAGTAAAATCCGGCATGCATTTGTAGCCGCCTACTTTCTCTGTAGGAGGAGAGAATTTCTTTTGAAGGGAGGAATGACACATTAATTCCTCAAACTACACTGTGGCACAGTACAGCACACACACATCCCTTCACCCTATACCACTACCCAGTTATGACTGACCCAAAAATTAAAGTTGCACAGGATTCCCCTCTCCCAAAACCTAGGATAAATATACATAACATTAGCATCCAGCTCTTAATCTCTTCCTCCAATGTGATTATAAACAATACCCCGATATACCTGGGAAAGTACCAGAACAAGAATTTATCAGGATCATAATTTTAGAAAGGTTAACAGCTAATTGATACTCCCAACTCATTTTATCCAAGACAATCAAACATAGGAAGTAGCAGGCACATAAAGCATAAATAAGGAGGACCAAAATTTCTACCATATATTCCCAAAGTGGGGAAGAAAGAGGAACACAGAGTCTTAACATGAACAAAATTCTGTATTGTGAGAAAAGACAAGACTCACTTTGGGAATGACAGAATGAAAAAGCTCGCACCAGTAATTATCACCTAGGCATGACTGGCTAATCCAATCTTATCTGGCAACAGAAAAATACTTCTCCACACATTATCTTTCAGTATGTGCTACTTAAGGGTTTGTAAGAAATTTAGACGTGGCATTGCCTCCCTTCAATGGTATTTTCAGATCACTAAAGGCAGGGAAAGGACAAAAATGCTTAATTTACAGTTACTAGCTGAAAGGAGTTTTTAACAATTCTGACAGATCAGTAATAAATTACTGTTATCTGGCTGTGTATTCCCACCTACTGCCTCATGTAATGTGAAAGGAATGAAAAAGCAGAATGCAGGCAGAAAGGAGCAGCATATAAAAACAGCTTCTGCAAGTCTCCAGAGAGGAAAAATAAAATGCCTTAAGACTTGTTTTGCGTGAGCAGTAGCCACATTAAATGCACCATTACATCACCATGATGGACACTGTAAAGCTTATATAGCTTCAAAATATTGAAAGACTAAACACATCGCCTTAGACAAGAAGCCTCTGAATACATCTCCAAAGCACACATTTCCTTCGCTTTATCAGAGAGCAACAAGTGCTGGTTACTCCACAGAGCACAGTCAGGAGCAGAAGGAAACGGGGCCTGAGACAGATCTGGAAACAAGGCTACAGCAGAGGCACAAAGGCCACCCAAAATACAAAACCAAAGGCAGAACTGGAGACAAACTATGAGCATGCATGCAGAGAGTCCTGCCAAAAAATGACCAACCTACCTCCATGTGTTCAAAGTCCACTGAAGAGGAAGAGCCAGAAGAAAGACTGAAGACACACACACCTATAATGTGGCTCTAGGAGATAGGGAGGGACAGGCCTGAGCTTAAATGGGTTTTCTGGGCCTGGGCAGAGTGTTGGTAGGGGTCCCAGGTGAGGCTGATCAGGGCTATTAAGACCCAGTGGTAGACTGAGAGCCCTGACACACTTATCACAGCTCAGCTGGTGGTTTTGTTCCTCTAGATTTTGTTTCTGCACACTCTAAAGACAGATACAGACAACATGGTTCAACTTAAACACAAGTGTTTTGAACACAAATAAGTGGTTTAAGATACCTCTGACTGCAACCTCACTTTATTTTTGAACTTTAATCTTCAGATATGAGGCTGTCCCTAGTTAGCCCCTCTGCCAAATCACAGCAGTCCAGAGTTAACATCATTATCCTGCTTGGCACTCCTGTTTCCTTTTAACCCTTTCTCTCCTCCTAGAAAGGCAAAAGAGTCCCTTCATGACAGCACAACTGCTTCTGCAGGAAGATGCAGCCAAGGCCTGTCTCAGTACTCCATATTGATGCAGAAAAGCCTCTTCTTTACTTCCAGCTCATCCTCTCAGCCAGCAGTTACCTTCTGGACTGAAGGCCAGGCTACCAAAAACTCAGCACAAAACATACAGACATGCTTCTACAACATATAGGCTAAAACAAGCAACAGTCAGCTGCAGCTAACCAAATTCATAACCATCATTTCATCCTAAAGGGAGATGTGCCATAGAATCACAGAATTGCTGAGGTTGGAAGGGACCTTTAAGACCATCAAGTCCAACCATTAACCGACCCTGACAAAACCACTTCTAAACCATGTCCCCAAGTACCACATCTGCTCTTTTTTTAAACACCTCCAGGGATGGCGAATCCCATAATACAGTTTTTCTTGGACTTTGGCAGTAAAGTCTTTTTACCACAAACCACCAGGCAGCTCTCCTACTCCCTTTTAAGCTAAACCTTGTCCTCTATTGGCAAAACAAAAGGGGGAAACCCTGCCACTTGCCTCTGGTATCACTGACTGAGACTATTAGCCTTTTAATGAGCTTGTTAACCCTTTCATCACTTAGGTAGGGTTTGTCTAGTAAAGAGGACAAAGTGGCTAGAGTACCTAGAAAGAGTCAAGACTTTAGATCTTCACCTGTGAAATTGCCATATCATCTGTTAACTTAAAGAAGGATCTCATGACTGCAAGGCTTTTCAGGGAGAACTGTCCTATGCCACATGCTGTATGGATACCTAACAAGGGAACTTTGTCAGTGTATTGCAAACAGTTTTAAAGAAAAACATAAATATCAAGCTGGACTATAAACAAATTAAAACTTACCAAATAAATACTGTGCAAAAGTCTCACTAACAAAATCAAAGTGGAAAATCAAAGCCATATTTCTCAGCTCCTACATGAGTGGGAAAGGGGAAGGCTGTTAGAATTCTGTATGCTGAAAACCTGTCTATCCCACAACTTATACAGAAATGGAATCACAGACATGCAAACTCAATGCACTTATTTTTTTAGCTTCCCAGTCAGTGTCATTCTCTGACATCTACTGGAGCACAGTGTTTCAGGAATGCCAGAAAAAAAAAAAAAAAGTAGGGGCCGGGGGGGGAAGAAGCATGGATGGGTTTAATGTACTGCAAATATTGCCAATCTGAAGCTTCCAAAAATCATAAGGCTGTTTTAAAAACAAAAGACTGCTTACTTTGTATTTTGGTAACTCTGCTTTTCAGATGCACTCAGACAACACATTTGATTTTTCTTCCAGATGCACACAGGATGGGGAAGTGCAGATTCGTGGTAACAGCAGCTGAACTTCTCATGCCGCTTCTCAGATCTGGGAGCCAGAACACTATGAAAAACAAAATCCTGAGATGTTCACACTCCTATCTCACTTGTTAGCAGAACAACCCTGTCAAGGTGGGAGAGCACTAATGACCCTGATTGGCCCCACCTGACCACAGCCAGGCAGGGCTGTATTTAAGCCCAGAGGGGTGACTGAGCCTTCCTTAGACTGTGTGTGGGGTTGTCTTTGGGGCTGTATGCTGCTTTGTTCATCTTGATTTTGTGCTGCAAACTCACCTGGGTGGACCCCGGACCTGCCTAATTGTATGAACTTCTTCAGTGCTGTGGGATATGGGCTGGCCCTGCTGCCTTCCTCAGGTATGGTGGGATAGAATCATAAAATCATAGAATGGTTTGGGTTGGAAGGGACCTTGAAGACCATTGAGTTCTACCCTCCCCTGCTATGGACATGGACATGGACACGGACACCTCCCACCAGCCCAGGTTGCTCCTAAGCCCCATCCAACCTGACCTTGAACATCTCCAGGGATGGGGCAGCCACAGTTCTCTGGGCAACCTGCGCCAGGGGCTCACCACCCTCAGAGTGAAAAATATCTTCCTAATATCTAATCTAAATCTCTCCTCTTCCAGTTTAAAGCCATTCCCCCTTGTCCTATTACTACATGTCCTTGTAAAAAGTCCTTCCCCATCTTACCTGTAGGCCCCTTTAGGGACTGGAAGGGGCTCTAAGGTCTCCCTGGAGCCTTCTCTTCTCCAGGCTGAATCCCCCCAACTCTCTCAGCCTGTCCTCCCAGCAGAGGGGCTCCAGCCCTTGCAGCATCTTTATGGTCTCCTCTGGACCTGCTCCAACAGGTCCACGTCTTTCCTATGTTGGGGGCTCCAGAGCTGGACATAGCACTCCAGGTGGGGTCTCACCAGAGTAGAGGGGAAGAATTGCCTTCCTTGACCTGCTGGCCACACTTTTGATGCAGCCCAGGATATGGTTGGCCTTCTGGGCTGCAGTTGTGCATTGCTGGCTCATGTTGAGCTTCTTATCAGTCAGCACTCCCAGGTCCTTTTCCTCAGGGCTGCTCTCAATCCATTCTCTGCCAAGCCTGTACTTGTGCTTGGGATTGCCCCAACCCAGATGTAGGACCTTGCACTTGGCCTTTTAGAACTTCATGAGGTTGGCATGGGCCCACCTCTCCAGCCTGTCCCGGTCCCTCTGGATGGCATCCTTCCCCTCCAGTGTGTCTACCTCGCCAAACAGCTTGGTATCATTGGCAAACTTGCTGAGGGTGCACTCCATCCCACTGTCCATGTCATCAACAAAGATGTTGAAGAGCACTGGTCCCAGTCCCAGATGCTTAAAGTGAGAGAAAGATAAGAAAAATAAGTAATCTTCTGGGTTTTTCTTCCCACCAGTTCAAGAAAATTTACTTTGCATCAATTTGTAATTGTTCTCTTGTACTTGAATCTTGTTTATTTTAGCTATTTAATCCTTTGAATGAAAAAAAGACTTGGAGCATTGCTTTTGAGTCAATATATATTCATTTGCAAACCAGAAGATACAGAAAATGTAATTTAGAAAACAAAGCAAAGCAAATTGGGGTGAAAACATCACCTGACAGCATTTTGATCTTTTCAAAGGCTTTGCCCTAACTACTGTGGCCAAAACTATCTGTTAAATTCAAGGTGCATTGGCAAAGAGCTTCAGCATCCCCTGAAACTCCTTTTCTTTTTTACTATTGGTCTCCTCATTTAAACAACTTCAAAGAGCAAACCCTTATTTCAGCTCAACCACTGCAAATGGAAATTTTAAACCCTCTCAAAGCATTTTCCTCCTAAGTCACTAATTAGAAGGGAAGACAGTAAAAACCCTATTGAATTTATGACTAGCAAAAGATAAGAATATTTCTTTCTATCTGAAAAAGCATTTATCTGAGAGATTATGAAAGTGTCATTTGTACTGGGAGCCTCTCCACACTGCAACTGTGTCAACATAATTATTATTGCATCTTTTCCCTTGCTAGTTTGGGGACCCTTTATGGTGTTGCCAAGTGTCCTTGTCCTAGCCAGATATAAACCCTGCACTGTTTTTCTTGCAGAAGGATTTCCTGTAACTCTTCCCTCTGTCCTTCATAGTCTTTAAGTATGGACTGTGTGGCGGAATGGGTGTGACAGCTTATTACTAAACCACTAAATAAGCGGTCAAACTTCTGGACATGTGGTGTGAATGGCATTCTAAAGTTCATCATTTAACTTGTTTTTTCTTCTGCCAACTCAATTCATCTAAGTTCCCAGCTCTCATGATTTATCGTACATTGAATATTTGAGTTTCACCTTATAGCCACGACTTTTGGAGTATGGTATTTGAACATGAATGTCTCTTTGGTTTTTCTTCCCTGATTTTAGGCACTATAGCTCTAGAGAAAATCTTGAACATGTGAATCCTAAAATTTCAGAAGCTAAAAGAAAAAAAATCTAGTGACTTAAGGCAGTCTTGTGATTAATTTTTTTTAATGCTTGGGCAAGGCAACACTGACTCACTGTAGCCATGTCTAATATCTCCAAACACCCCTGACAAGGCTATTGCCTGGCCAAGATTTGTGCTTAAAAGTTCCAGCTGTTTACGAGGTATTTGTGTGGGGGAAGTATGTGGCAATAATTATGTTGCTTCTAACTGAAAAATGGTTGAAGGGATTTTCCTACAAATTCCTCAAAATAAGTGAGCAAAACCAACTGTGGGCAGGAACTAAACAAGACCAATTCAGAAGAAAAATAATATTTGAGTCTGAAATCTTTCTGCATCTTCAGCTGTGCATGTAGCTCCCCCGTGTATTCCAGGAGTAGCCTAAGGAAAGAGGGGTGATACTAGGCTTTCATCACAAAGCTGCCTCTGTGGACCATCTATGAAATTCGGTGTTCTGTAATTGTAGAGTAGCAACACTTTGCAGAATTTTCATTTGCGCTCTGCTCAGAACACCAAGACCAAGGGTAAAACATCTGAGAAAAGAAAATGTGCTATAGAATTTCTGCAGATTTGGAGTGCCCCACTTTTATGCTATTTGCACACAACTTTCAGCCACGTCTTGGCAAGGCTTTATGCCAACTGCATTGCGTGACTCCTGGGACTTAAACTGATCCCAGATCATCTCTGGCACTGGATTCTACAGAATACCCTTTTGAATCAGTGGTTGGACTTTAAAAGCTGAAGCCTACAAATACTTTCTAGGTATTGTCTCATCTGTCCCTGTTCTTAAAACCCACCTGTCTGCCTGGTTGTCTTGGTACTCATTAGGGAAGATCAAATGGAGAATGATCCTTTTGAAGGATTCAAAGGATTAGAAAGGATGAAAATGAAGAACCCATTTGAAATGGGTTGTCTCATTGTATTTCAGGAGGTCCAAATGCCTCTTTCCTTCTCTTTCAGCTCAGGGTAAGGTTTTAGCTCATTCCTTCCCCTTATAAAGTCACATATAGTATACAGGAAGACAGAGAAACTAAGATAAGCACAATCATTGTAATCATTAAAAAAATTGTTGCCTCTCAATTTTTTTTAATTCCTCAAAATATGTTCATGGATATTTTTGCAAAATTTGGTGAGATCTTTGGAATTTGTTGTAGGTTTACACATTCATGCCTTTGCATGTTCATTTGGTTTACACCAGCTGTGTAACTTACACAAGCTGTGCATCTCGCCTCAAGCCCGAAATAAGTTTAACCTCCATTTGTTGTCTAGAAGTTGGGTATTTAGTCTAAGTGGAATGTCTGGCTTGTGTTACAGCCAATGAAGAAATGAGCACTTCAAAAGTGATATATTACATTGAACTTACACAACTACTTTGGGTAGGCAGTGAGGATCTCCTTATTGGGTAGAGAGGGCTTTCAGGGAACCATGGAGTGAATGAAAAAGCAGATTTCTGCCATATCTTACCCAGCACTAAGAAACAATTTGGGGGGAGAGGTATGGTGTGGCCCAGTGGTTTAATTTGCCATTTCCAAATGTCCTCATAAAGATAAACCCCTTTTTAAGGTTCACTGTTTGATACCACAGGGATCCATGGTTCGCCCTGTGCAGACTGTTGGATGTGCATCTTTACTGTACATCTGGGTTTAAGAATCCCAGTGTGCAAATAAAGCAGCTTGGCTCAAAAGAGTAGCAGGCAGAAAGCCCGCAGCATGTTTACAGCAACAGTTTTTTGGCTTGTATTTATCTGAAGGGTCCCACTTTTGGTTTAATTACTTTCTGTATAAATCATAAGTAAAGTTATATTTAAAACCAGAGAGTTCTCCTAATGTAGAACATTTTCAAGGGTGCTGCAGTTTGTAGAGAAAGAGCACCAACCAGCCAGGGCAGACTGAGAAAAACAAAAACCTGAGCAATAATCTGGACTTCTGTGCAGACAAAACTCATGCCAGGTCCTGTCGGCTACACAGAACCAAATACTTGAGAGTTCCCCAGGGAAATGTAAATGCTGATTACATCTGTAATTTCTGGAGGTCCATCTCTTGCCTGTAAGATGTGCTGTCCTAGGAGCTGTAGCAACTTTTCCACAGCTGAAGTGATTCCACGGTCAGTGCGAGCTGCACTCTTACCTGAGGCTGTCTTATCTCTGCAGGCAACTTCTGTGTCAGAAATGCGCATGGATGCACAGATGGTCTGCATGTGTGCTGTAAATTATGTTGCAGGGACACATTCAAATGACTGTGCGTGTGTTAAAGATCTGATACACAGCCAACTGCTGAGGGAAATAAAGAGAATCCTCAAATTTTTGTATTTTGGAAGATGAAAGGCAAAATACAGGAGTCGTATGGGAGAAAGTCCACCAGGGCGCCTTCACAAGCCTTGCTCTCCTTAGAGCTTCCGCCTCAGCGTTCACATCACAGGCTCCATGACTTAAAACACTGTAAGAGGTGAATCCAAGTGGCTCTTTCTTCCCCAGAAGGTACATCTGAAGGGCATCTTTTCTCCTGCCTCTTCCAAAATCCCTTTCTCAACTACTCTAAGCTGTGAGGGTGACTTAGGTAAACCCTTACCCCGAGGGCTTTCCCTGGCCTCCTGCTCCTTGGTATGTGGCACTTTATTGTCCATACATGAAAAGAATAATTTTAGCTTAACGAAAACATGTAAGCTGGATCCAGATTTGAATGCCAGGCTGTCCTGGTGTTACCCCACTCCCCCTGCCATGAGCACCCCGTGAGTGGGCAGGATCCCCATGTGAGGGTCCCACATATATCCGGATTTGTGGGGGCTGCATGGGGAGCTGCTGCAGGAGCATGTGTGGGCAGGAGGATGGGCAGGCTTTTTGCGCAAAGTTAGTAGTGGGGAACACTATGGAGCCCCTAAATTGATGCTTTGTCCACGTACAGAGGTGCTTTTGCCTTGCTGTTGCTGTGCTGTGGAGGGGGTGGGAGATTCCCGCAGGGGTGCTGCTGTGCCTTGCTTAGGTGCTGCCCCAGGGCTGGGCTGGGCTGCTCTTGGATTAACCTCCTTGGGATTGAACTGCTGTTTTCTCTGGGAGGGGGGGAAAAAACAGAGCAGGCTCCCCTGGATGGGGTGCGGGGGGAGTTTTTGTATGTGTCTTTTTGTATGATTGTGCTCGGAATGATTCACTGGGCAAAGACGCGTTTTTGCTCTACCTGAGTTTCAACAGCACAGTATAATGGAGCTCCCTCTGTATCTATGATGCATGGCTAAAAGTAATAAATGGGAATGATGATACTGTAGAAAGAGGAGGTGAGAGCTGTTTCTTTCCAGTGGGAATTACTGCTGCTTTCATTTTCATGTAAATGGCATCTCATTTGGAACTGATGAATCCTCTCCTATTTCCATCAAATATTTTATAGTAGCCAGTCCTCTTTATTACTGTGATTGTTCAGCATCTCATTATTGACAATTAAATTTCTCTAAAGTATATGTTATAAATATGCATAGAAAGAACACATAATTGGCTTCATTTTCTGCTGCCTGGTACCCATTTACCTTTTCCTATGCAAAAGAAAGTGCAAATGGATGTGAAACATTACCATATCAGTGTATAAGTCTCTGTAAGAACTAGGTAGATAATCCACATGCAAATGAATCTAATTTTTCCTTGCACAATACAATTGTATGTTGACGGTCTCTAATATAAAATGTAAATCCCTGGTACGGGGGGAAGTTAGGGAAGGTGCTATACAAAACTATTGCCTGCCAAGCTCAGGCACAAGGGCTGGCAAATCATGATGCTTTCCCCGACCTATCTTTCAGCTAGCTCAGAAAAAGCTGAAATGCAACATGTCACGTTGAAAAGCTGAAGGTGGGGGGAAAAAAAATGTCTGTTGCTAAACTAGGCTGGCCTTTTTGTTCAGCAGCTTAAGCAAACAGAGGCACAGGGGGGAAAAAGCATAGCACTTTGAGTGACCCAGCCCTGGCTTGAGGTTATGAACAGGAGCCCAGTAAAACTGGCATGAAGCATACTTAGGAGAAAAGCTTGGAAAGGACTTCTGCGGTCAGGGTGCAGGCACAGAGAAGGGGGGGGAAGGTGTCTCAACTAGCTAGTTGGAAGGCTGGTTTCACTCTGACTCAGAAAAAGAACTGAAAACAGTTCTTGCAGTTCTAGTCAATATATCAACCTTTTGGAAACAGTGAATGGAAACTTAGAAATAAGGAGCGGTGCAGAGGGAGCTCAGAGTGGTGGAGATGGATGCGCGTAGGCTGCTTGGTTAGTGAAGGTGAATGACTAGATCACCAGAGCCTGCATGCCTGGTTACATTAATCCTCCTCTTTAAATAACATTCTTCCAGGAGTGTGTACGCACATACACTCCACTTAATTTTTTAACATGACTGTGACTTATGTTAAAAACCAAACAAAGTTGGATCTATGCCTGTGAATGATGCCTCTGTGAATGGCTTTAGCAGAAAGAAAGCAGAACTTGATGCGAAAAGTATGCTTTTCTGTCCCCTCTTCCTTCTCTTTCATGGTGCAAGCTCGGTATGATTGATGTGCAGTTTGCTCTCCAACATGCCTGCGGAGCAGGACGGTAGCCATGTGGTAATGTCATCCAGTTTGACCAATCTTTCTCATGTAAATGGATAAGTCTCTGGTGTGAAAAGATGCCTACAATTTCCTCACCCTCAAACAAGATTTTGTTTTCCATTGTCTAATTTCATCTGCCTCCTTGGAGGAAGCGTGGTTTATTTTCAGCAGAGGAACAAATAGGAAGTAATGTGAGGAAACCCATTCTGTGGTCAAAGCGGAGTCCCTTAGTGTTCTGTTTCTTCTCTGAAATCTGGTGATACTGGCTTTAGATATAAATAGTGGGATTTTTGACCTTGTAGCTTTTCTGGGTTGCCTAAATCTCATAAAAGTGAGTGTAAAAAAAAAAAAAACCAAACAACAAAACCCCACAGATGATCACATCACTTGCCCTATGCTTGTTTTATGTTCCTTTCTATTTGGGTCTCATCTCTGTCACTCCCTGTCATCCAACTTGCTTATAAATCCTGATGCGATGTTGTGCATAACTTCTTGCCTTCCCTTGCCCCCTTCCCCCATTATAGCAAAGAAAATCTGTGTTGTCTGTTCTCATCTCCTTTTTTTAAGGAAAGAGGAATCAAAGACTCATTGCATTGTTAAACCAGCAGAAGTGGAGAGGAGGGGGAGCAATGATGGGACAGACTTGCTTCCAAAAGTAAAAGATTGACTTAGCCAGGCCTCATCTACTGTGGACTTCAAAGAATATAAACTCAGAGCTGGACTCTGGTTAAAGCAGCTTTGACTCAATGCTAAGAATGTGCAAACATATTCAGATAAGATAAGCATCCTGAGCTTTTACTTCAAAATCCTGAGTTTTTGAAGTTGTACTAGAATAAGAAGTACTGTGAGCAAACATCCTCCCGAGGATATAGTTTTGTTCTGAGGTTTTATTTGTCCCATTGCTCCCTGTCTTCAGATCTCCTGTATCCTGGGCTTCTTGCTTCCTGGTGGGCAGGACTTCACAAACGGCAATGCACTTAAGGAAAGATGAAGAGCAATTGGAGGAACTCGGGAGGAGAAAAACAAGAATGATCAAAGGTTCAAAAACAACCGTGCCCTTTGGTGTACGATTGAAAGAACGAGGTTTATTAAATGAGGAGAGGAGAACTGAAGGAGACATAATGTTCTCTGAACACATAAAAGTTAGCTGCAAAAGATTAAACTGTTCTCCATGTGCAGTACAAATAAGAGTAGTAGTGAAAGGCTTAAATCACAGGAAAGGAAATTTTGGGGAATATGTTAAAAGATGTTCTAAGGAGACTGAGGCACTGAATTGCCATGGTGTGTGTGGAATTGCTGTCATTGGAGAGCTTTAAGAACAGAAGAGTCCAACGTTTCTTGGAAATGTTGTTAATTAATGCCAGTACCAAATCGGTGGGGGAGAAAATCTGATCCTTTCAAATCAGTGGGATATTATGAAGAACATCTTTATGTGGGTTTCCTTTCCAGCATCCCCCTCTTAAACAAAATAATTTACTATAATAAAAACATTTTTAACAGCAAAAAGCACTTTAAAATATTGATGTATCATATCCCATTATTTTGCAAAGACAATGTTTTGTGCTTTCATCGACTTTTGGTGAAAATGGAATTACTTTTTTTTCCCCCCGCAATAGATGATGGCCTTGTATCCCAAGGGGAAGCATGTGAGTATTTTCTTTCCAGCTCTCTTCGCACTTAGAACAGCATTAGAATCTAAACAAGTCTTGTGTGTTTTTTCATGCTGGTGATTAGAAAACAGTGTTTTACTGAAGAGACACAAACTAGAGCTTCATTCTATACATGTGCTGGTCATCTTCATGCAGCAAATCCAACCTCAGGGCTTAAGGGGACTCTGTTTATACGTGCAGCTCCAATGGCTGAGGTTTTGTTCTTGCAGGATGAGCTACTGACAAAGTTCCCCCAAAATATCAGTTGGCTTGGGGTGATCTGAAGCCTTTCAGGACTAAGAGAAAAGGAAAGAACTCCTTTTCCTTTCTCCATGTGTAACTGGCTATTGGCCTAACAGTAGTGTTGGCTACAAACACCGGTGGGCGGACTGGACTACAGCAGGTTCAGCCCCATGAATGAGCCCCATGATCCACCTGAAACACATGGAAGAGGAAAGGGCCTGAGCTGCAGAAGCGCTCAGGCTGTAAATGTCTGAGACTGGTGGGTTTTAGGGCTGAGCTGTCTGACGGGCCGGCTCTGGGAACGGGCTGAGGCCCAAACTGCATGGGTAGTGTGAGCAGAGCTGTTAAGCGTTCTGGGTCATAAAAAAGGATTATGGTCACGGCTGGGTTTTTTTATGCAAAATGCTGTTTTGTATCTTCTGATTGCTTTTCAATCCTTCTGAGCTGGGGCTTACTGATGTATCTGAAACAGTCATCTGGCAGCTCTCTGCCACAGCAGCCGCTTGCTGTGGAGAAGTTACTCATTTGTTCATGTTCACAAAATCGGAGATTTAATGAGTTGTTCTCATGTAAGTTCTTTGAAGCAAAGATGAAAATTTTGTAAAGTATTCTTCCTCATGAACAAGACTAGAGAGAACAAGCTGCATTGTACAGCACTGGGAACGTACAAAAAATGGTACGAGCTCTCTGAGGACACTGTTTCTGAATCTGTGTCCTTAAGACTGTTTTGTGTACGCCTCATTTTTTTGCTTGGGGATAAGTGTATGGTGTTTATGCTTGCCCTAGGCAACAGTTCAGCAAAGGAGAATTTTTCACCCATCACTAGTGAGACTGGTGAGCAGCTGGCAGGATGCTATCGCATCTCCGTGTCCTGGCGGCTCCCATCTATCTCGGAAAGCCCGGATGCAGGGATGCAGTTTACTTTTTGTTGCATGTTACTGTGGTAGAAAGTCTGGCTACTGACTTAGCCACAATGTAAATAAATGATATATGCCTGACCAGTGTTTGAGTCATGAAGTATTAACCACGAGGCCCTGCTAGGAGCTGAAATCTGGTGCTTTTCATTAACTCTGAAAGCAGCGGAGTGCTAGTGGAGAAAAACACATAAAATATTTAGAATCTACCCAACTAAAAGAAAACAAATTCTCTGCCTGCTTATGGTAAAGACACTCTGGAAAAGCAAGGTTTGTTTATGCGTGGTCTTGATGAGGCACTTAGCTTCCACTGGAGTCCTTCTGGGGAATGCTGGAGCCCAAAGGGGTATACAGATCCAAATTTTACAAATCATCCTAGTTTCTGGGATGGGCAGGAGCAAGGCTGCAAAACTAAACATTTCTGACCTTTGCAGAAAGAGGCAATTGAAATCTAACTGTGGAAACAGTGTAACATCTGAAACTCAGCCCTTCCTTCTGGTGGAACCTTTCCAAAGTGTTGCTGAAGCTTGTTTTATTGAAGGTTTCAAACAAAGCCACACTGGGTGCTGGATTACAGGCCTTCAGGTATCGCAGTCCCAACATGAAAGAAGGGCTGGTGCATTTCCTATAAAAATGGTTTTGCTGGTGGGTATGAAATTGCTTCGGTCTGGGGAGTTGGGGAGAACGCGGTGCAGCCCTGTGCTACAGCGAGCATAGACATGGACTGACGGATACCGTGCTGTTGGAGGAGCGAGGAAAAAGGGCTGGAGAGGTCTTACAAGGTCATGTCCAGTCTCTGGCTCTGTCAGGCATCCGTATCGTAATGGCATTTGTAAATGCATCAAGATGGATTTTCAAATCAAGACTGAGTCCCACTACACCTATGAGGAGGCTGCTTCAGAACCTTATCTGTGATGGTTAAAATCCTTCCTTAGCGTGTTACTGCTCAGCTTATTGGCCTTCACTAATGAAAGCTTTGAGCAAGGCTGCTGAACTTCATTTCAAGGTTAAGTTCTTGTGCCAACAGCCTTTTTTTGGCTAGCTCTTTCCCTGCCTAACGTTTGTACTCGTGAATGCCACCATGTTATATTGCCAAAAGACACGCTGTGCTAGAGAATTGGATTAATACAAAACCAAACCCCTTCTCCGCCCCCCCTTGCCTTTTCATCTGAAACAGGTTTTTAACCATCTCCTCAGATTTCCTAAAATTTTAGTTTCTTTTTCTGCATTTACTTTATTCACGTTTTCCTAATCTGTTTGTGGTCTGTTCTAGTTCGTCCTTGCTGGAACATGAAGCATCCCTGTCACATTCTTTTGGCTCTTGCTTTGCCAGACCAAACTCCCCCTGGTTCTGAGTCACTTGTTTGCACCCTCTTCTGGGTTCATCTCCAGGGGTCCTCTGGGATGGGTAAATGCATTTCCACTGTAAAATGGTCTCCTGCTGAGTAAAGATTTTTTTTTGATTGGGAATGTTGCTAGAAGGGACAAATTTTTTCAAGGTGTCTTTTACAGAATCTAGCAGATTTTGCAAGCTGCGTGTTTCATTAACTGGAATATTCCTTTGGCACCAAAGGTAGGATTTTGTGATGTTCTCTGCCAGCATCTTGGCTCTTGGGAAATTCTAGATTTTCACTGCCATGGATTTACTTCTAGAGCCCTTTGCCTCTGTTAAATCAAGTTGGAGTGGCTTATTTTCCTCTAAGCCAGACAGGTAATTGCTCTATCACTGCTAGTTTCAAATCTTATCTAAAATTCCCAGATATCCTATCGATATCCTGTAGCTTCTCTGGATAAAGTGGGGTTTTTTGATTATTTTTTTTTTTTAGAAACATGTACTTTTTCAGTTTTTCTCCAAAGTATTAACTCAAATATTTGATTATTCATGCTAAGATGGGCAATGTGCTTCCATCCCTGGAGGTGTTCAAGGCCAGGTTGGACAGGGCTTGGAGCAACCTGGCCTTGTTAGAACTAGGTGATCTTCAAGGTTCCTTCCAGTCTAAATCATTCTGTGATTCTGTGAATATGGGCCTTTATTAACAAAGGTATATTATTAACAAGGAGAAATTCCAAACACCAGAACTCTTCTATATGGCAGAAGATCCCTCTGATTTTGCCTGCACTTTGCATTTTCACAGAAAGAAATTGAGAAGAACCTGAATGTAATATGTAATCATGGAGTGGTGGTGAGAGCAGGGAGGCTTATTCTTTAATCTTATTGCACCACACTGTAGGAGAAGCCTCTCTATACCACCACATCTGCCACCTCCTTGTGAGCCTGTGTGCAGGGAAGCTCTGATCTGGAGAGTGAGACATGTCCTTGGGGAAGGAACAGGGGAGAATGGTCTGTTTCCACCTGCCCCCCACCATGGCCCACTGCCATGGCATAGAGGGGATACAGGTGGGGAGCCAGGCCACAGAGGGGCAGCAGGACCTGGTGGTAACAGACTAGTATCAGACATTTATGATGCTGTAGCATTACTAGCACCTAACTGTTTGGTACGGCATACAGCCAGAATCCTGGTACTGCTGAGGCATCCTTCTATCCCTCTTACTATACATTGTGTGCACCAGGGTCACGGAACTCAGGGTTCATAATCTCCATTAAGGCTCATGAGCAATTGTCCTTGGGGAGCCCCTTGCCTGCCGGCTGAACAGCGCTTTCTCATTGCTCAGTCTCTGCTGTAAGATTCAAGGACATAGTGTCTCACTTGTTCTGATTCTGGCCTGGATTGGTTTGTGCAAATATTAACGTTGGCTTTTCCCTTTCTCAGCCTGCCTCCTCATATGGTAAGAGACCACATGTATGAATAATGTGACAAGCATGTCTTTTGGTGGGGATGGAAAATGCAACTTTCCTAGAGTTAGATCCAGAATTGGCAAGAGTCGCCACTGCCACTCAGTTTTTGGACTCAGCAGAAGCAGCAGCAACCCCTTTTCATTAGCAGGCATCTGGGGCAGATAAAAGGCCTGCTGAAGTCCATGGGCACCAGAGAGTGGCATCTGAGAGCATTTACTTCAAAGTCACAAGGCACTCATGGTGCTGAGCAAAGGTTCCCTCTGTGGGAAGAGTGAGCGCTCTGCTGCTCTTGAGCTGGGTGCAGTTCAGGCAGCCCCAGGGGGGCTCCTCAGAGATGGCTAAATTATGTGGTGAACCATGGGAGGAAGCACGTAAGCAGGAGTCCTCTGCTAAGTTGGGAGTCTAAAATTTGTTTGTGGGTATTATCCTGACATGACAGGGTACCTTGGCCATACTGGTTGAAAACTTGCTGGTAAAATGGAAACATGGTTGATTAATAAGAAAAACTCAAAAGCATGTGAATATTGTATTTGGGATTATGGAACAAATCTTGACATATCAACCTAAATCTAATTGCAGCCCTCTCTTCACAGGCTGGTTAGGGCTTATTGAAAATAAAATTGAAGCAGCTTTGATTTTGGCCCAGACATAAAGCTGAAATACTGAAATAGCATGAAAAGACACTTTTCTTATAGCAATTTCTGACCACATGAAAATAAAGAAGTACTACAAATCTTTCAAGAAAGCCTGACTTTATGAGATTTCCAGCATCATTTCCAGATTAAACAGATTTGGCTCAATGTTGAGGCTTCTTTAGGCTCATCCGAACCAAACACATTTTCTGAGATTTATGTCAGTCTGGGCTTTACTCCTTATATGAGTCCTATTGCAGATTTTTGAAAGCTCATTTTATGGGAACGTTTAGGGGAACTGTGCAAATCATCCAGCCTGAATCTCAAAAGCCTGGAGTCTGCTTTCAGCAGCAAACCTGGGATCACTGACCAGATCAGTAAGAGTCTAACAAACTCAGGACAAAGTTCCATGGAAGGGTGGTCCAGGTTGGATTTTAATTTTGCCTTTACTCAGTTTAGAGAAGAGAATACTGACTGGGAACACTGCTGTATGATTTCTTGCTGTCCCACAGGCTGCTTTGATTTTTAAGCTGGCTGTGTAACTCCGAAAAGTTTTTTAGGTATCCAGTTGCTGTTGATTTTAATCAGGGATAAGGAAAACCTGGTGAGGGGTTAGCTCATTACTTTCTGAGCCATTGTCATTAATGACTTCATGATAACGCCTGAGTTGAAGCTCAGTTTTGCAGAGTGCAGCTGCTGAGCCTGCAGGGACCATCCTGCGAGAGTGACTGCAGTCTGCATTATTGCTTCTCTGCACAGAGACATAGGAGGCTTATTTCGGGTTTCAGCTGGTCAAAAAGGTTGTGAGGTGGTCTGGTGTGTCGGAATAAGGTTAAGGGAACTCAAGTCCAAGTAAGATATCACCTCTCTGCTTTAGTTCCACATGCAGCGGGGATGGTGCATTGCTTTGGTACACTGGAGTAGTGTTAAGGATTGTGAAGTGCCTCCTCACCAGTAGGATTAGTAGGGCCATTTAAGGATTTTTTTTTGATTGTTCTGAAGAAAAAGCTATTGAATTAAGGCCAGTTGTTACAGGGAGATTTTTTCATTTATTTGAATATCAGTGATGTGCAGGGTCAGAATCATGATGTTTCATCTAGGAAATCAAAACACTGCTTCTTTTGATGTCTTTTGCACTTTTATGCATATAAGCTGTCTCCAGATTAATTTGAATGTACATGCACTGAGGTCACACTATGCAAGGGCTGCATTTCGCTCCCCGAATGCAATGCTCCACAGCCATTTTATTCTTAGAGCAACTCTCTGGACTGCAACAAAGGAGATGAAAACACCAGGTTTTCCTATGACTACTGAACTTTCTCTCCTTTCTTTCATGCTACTCTTTGCAAGAGTCAGATGAAGTTGGGCAGTACACGTTTTGTTCATTTTATAGGGAAAAAGATGAAATAAATGGAAGTCCCTAATAATTTAAAACAGCCCATCCTTGCAAAAATGAAACTGTCCTAATTCAGGAGAAAAAAGGCTTTCACCATAGTGCTCATCTTTCTGAAAGCAATAATGTTTACCAGATTGGTATTTTTGGCTTTTTTTATCATTAAAAACAAAATAAGGTTCATAAAGGAGATTTGGCAAAGACGTTACCTGTAACAAAATCTAATCACTTTGGATATTTTTAGTATAATGAGATCCATGCTTCTTTCAAAAAGATATTTGGACTCCCAATAGGGAGGATGTTTACAGCTCTGGGCCTTCAAGGTTTTAACTTGATTATTTGCAGGCAACATAGTCTGCCTACTTATATAACAGAACAGCAATTGTGTAATCACCACTGTTTAGTGAAAAGTCACATGATTTCAGTTTTGTTTAAACTCAGCTGGTTCTTGTTTCTTAATGGGTTGCCATTCTCTTGTACGCACCCTCAAGGAGAGTGAATTTGCTAATTTGAAACACCATTTCATCTTCATCCTTTCATGCTTTATAACTTTGTTATGGCTTTCGAAACCTCCCCAAATGCTGGGGAAATAGCTTCCAGTATTAGTTATCTGGACTAATTACATGCTTCTGCATGGAACGGTCTGGCGTTAATGGTTCAACAAGAGTTTTCCTAGTGAGCATGTTTGCCTTTATGCATGAACAGCTTCCCACAGATCAGTCTGCAGACTTCAGCCTTTAATGGGCCACAGAGACTTGGATTGCTCTCAAGAGCATGGTGGATGTAAGACAGAGGGCTGGAAGAATGGAGGATCAGAGGCAGCAGGCATAAGCAAACATATGTATTCATGTGTCTGTATGACAGAAAATAGATTTCCTGGAGAAAACAAATCTGAATGAGGTTCCTGAGGAACTGGGAATACGATAGTTTGCACACCAGGATGGGAGGATTTGAACTGAGCACGTGGCTAAGCATTCAGACCCTGCAGGATTTTAATGCCCATCTTTTGTGCCATACCAGTTCCTATATTCTATAAGCTGTTCTTTCAAACTGCGGGTCTTCTGGAAATAAAATAACAAGAAAAAAAAAAATTCTAAGTTGTCCTGGATAAGAAATGGTAGAGAATAAAATACCTAGATTTCCTGTAGTGTTCCATTCGGTGACTCTTCATAGTTATAGGAAAAACTGTTGTTGGGAGATAAATTGAGAGTGGCAGTAAACACAAAAAGGATAATGAAATACATGATTTCTGGTTCATTTGTCAGAAGTGAGAAAACTTGAGAGTTTTTGGTGTTTGGAATTCATGAGTATTTCCATTATCTACCCTGTCTCCTTTTTTCTTTCTCTCCTAGATCTAAGATTCTTTTCTTCTTTTCCTGTTCCTTCATCATCCTCTTTTTTTTTTTTCACTACTTCCACTGTACTCCTCGTGGCCTGGAAGATCTCCCTTGCCCCATACCCCAACTCCCCTGATCCGGTGCCAGCAAGTCCTCTTATTTTTGCTGCTCAAATCTTGTACTTTCTAATGGCCTTTCTGGTAGATCTGTTAGAACATATTTAAGACTTGTTTTCTCTTCAGGATATGCTAAACTATATGAGGAGAGCATAGTAAGAATGGAAAACTCTCTCAATGTGACTGTGGCACTACAGTAGTTGCTCTGGGGTGTCTGTTGATTGTAAATGAGGGTAGAGTTGATCCACTAGTACATGCTTTGTCTTCTGCAAGATACAATTCCCCATTTGAAGAGTTTGAAACTCCTGAGCTTTGTCCTCTTCCTAGAGGCAGGTTTAGCCTGGAAAGGCTAAATGACATGGTACCTCAGCATGGCAGAAGTACTACATCCCACAAACACATCCTTCCCTTTGCTACAAAACCGGAACTGCAAATATTTTCCATAGTCACTCTGCCATTCTCCATGTGGCTGTTAAATTTTGTTGAGTGACTATGGTAGCTCCATGCGTGAGCAACATGTCTATTATTTAACCTCTGCTATAAGCTGGTTTTGATTTTCCTTAATACAAAGCCATCAGAGGACAATGGATCATATTATGCCTGATTAAATTTTCTGAGTAAATGGCTTAATATCCCCTGTGTGCTATCTGAGCCAGGGTTACTTCACTATAACCACAAGAGAAAGCTGAATCAGCCAGCAGATTGAGCCACAGGTAGTGTCTCAATCCAGCTGCTGATGGGAAAGGCATTTTCCCCCTCTTCCCAAGTCTCTTTCTGCAGCACAGTGTCCACTGGGATGGCTGTGGAGGCAGTATTACATTGCAAGGACCTGTGTCTCATTCTCTGACAGTCTTCCATGACTTCATAATTTATAACATAATAAAGCGAAAATCATATGTTGCAGTTACTCCTCCTGGAGTGGGCAAGGCAACACAGCTGCTGCCCTGGGAGCCAGGACATCAGCTCGGCTTTCAGGAGCCATTTTGAAAAGAAAGGAGGGATTATTGAGTGTTGCTTACATGGAAAGAAGCAAAGTCACTATCAAGATGAAGAAAAGCAATCTATAAGTGCAAAAATGCCAAACACAAATTGCTATTTGGTGTGTATGTTTGAGAGAGACTTTATCCCTCTATTCTTTGTTTTTAATGTCTGAGTAATGGTATTTAATGGAATGGGGCAGACAGGGTCAAGCTGAGACATGGATTTAATTCCGTACCTCTATAAACAAAAACACATTTATTGCTGAACTTTGCATGATGAGAGGGAAGAGATGGGGACAGGAATTTAAGCATTATGCTCTGCCTACAAAAAAAGGGAAGGAAAATGTTCACAAAGGTGATACTATTTGCAGACGCTCCTGCCTTTGCCTGAGCACTAATGTATATCTGCACTATTACACTTTGCTCATAGCATACGCACACCCACCACACAGAAACAGCGCAGAGGGGATTATCCACAGGTCTAACTGCTTCCCCTTGGATGTAGCCAAACTGCCGGTTGCAGGGCAGATGCTGTCAAATACAGAAGCACATGGAAAAGTGGGATGTGATGGGAAGCTGCTCTGGAGACACAGGATGAGAGACGTGGTGGAAAGAGCAGCATGTAGATGAGGACCATGGCTACAAGGAGTGGCATTTGGTCACTTACAAAGCTGGAACTCAGAAGATATTTCAGATTTGGCATACCAATTGCTCTTGGCAAACAGAGTAATGCCCCTGGAAATAAAAGGGGCAAATAATCAGTAACCTCAGACTCAAGAGAAGCCAAAATTTAGTGTTTGAATGTTTGTGGACCTGTTGGATTCTCTTGTTCCATCATCTTTGACTTTTCTAGTTCCTCATAGTGTTAGCAGCCCAGGGGGACTGAAGATGCTGCAGTGCTTTGGCGTACCTGGGGGTTTATTATTTACCAGCATCCTGCTCTACAGCCTTTTGTTATGCGACAGCATATATTGTCATGCATCTTCATGTGTAGATTTGTGCCAAATATTCCAGTTCATCATACACAGGTACTGGGGAGCAAATGTAAAAACTCTGTTATTGGACAGAACCAGAGCCTTAATTTGTACCTGGTGACTGAGAAACAAGGTATTCAGATTTGATCACTGCAGGTATATAACCTATACCCTAAGCACCCTTGTGACAGCTATTTTTATCAGGCTTGGGGGCATAGAAAGTGACTATATTTTTAATGTTGAATAGTCTGTACTGACAGTCGTTCTGCACCTAGATAATTTTCTTCTTTTTAACCCTTGGCTAACCTCTGAAGACAGACCCATTTCACCTCGTGCTTTAGGACGTTAGAAGGGCTCCCTGAGAACTGCGGAGTTTGAGCCATCTCAGGATTTCTTCAGTGCAGGGAGCTCTGCGTTATGGAGTTTGCTTGGCTGCGGTGATCTCTCCAGATAGAGTCCAGCTGCTTCCCGCTTCTCAGCTGATGCAGGCTCTTGATATTTTCATAGTTAGGTAAAAGAAGCCAGCAAATCCTTATCCCTTTTGCCTCCCCTTTCCTCTCACACACACAACTGACAGGAAAATAAGCACTAATATTTCATCTTTAAAATAAGAGGGGAACATGGTTTCCCTATGAAGTAGTGGAAACACTGACATCATGTTTGGAACAGCTTTTTTCCCCTTTCCCCTTCTAATTGCACTGAGTTTTTAAAGCCAGGGAATAAACTCTTCCCCTCTGGAGTGGGAGAAGGTTCCCCATAGGCTGCTGTTCGTCTGGGCTTGGTATGACTCACACTGCTCCTTTTGCAGTTCATTGACAAATTACTAGAACCAGGAGCCGGGAACTTAGGCAGCAAAGGGAGAAAGCAAGGAGTGCAAGTCAATTGGTGAAAGAAAATGAGGAGGAAATATTGTTTATGGAAAGTTCAGTGACTGGTTCCTTATTTCTGCATTATATTCTTTTTCTTTCCACTTTAAAGGAAATGGCTCCTATAGCAAGAATGACTCACTCATCAGATGTTGCCAGTGATGTGGGTTTGCCAGTTACTCACTATGTTAACCTTTTATCACAGCATGGTGCAAGTGCACGGTTCCAGATAAGACCACAGATGTGAAGGCAGAGAAGGGAAGCAGCAAGGGGTGGAAACACCATCATTTATGCTCAAGCATCAGTCCTGTGTCTGCAATGAGAAGCAGTTCTTTGATGGCTGTTTGAGCTGACCTGAAATAGTATTGAGAGGTTTTTCCTCTGTAGCACTGTGCCCACACAACAACGCATGCTGACTTTCATGGGGTTTTGGAGTCCTGTATCTTGACAAAGCCAAGGAGACTCCACCAGACACAGCGACAAGCCAGGTACAACACCGTGTCAGCTCTCTGCTAAATGGTTTTTGAGATGCAACACAGTCTGGTTGTGATGGCACCTCCTTCCCAGCTCTGCAGAGCTCCACAAATCCCTAAGGGGTCCCTGACTCCTCACTGGGGAGAACTTAGCCTTGCGCTAATAGAGGCAAGGGAAGGAGGAGACTGCAAGTAATGTAAGGAAGTGATTTTCCTAGCTTCCCTTCTTTCCTTTCTCTCTGCCTCTACTTGATACAAAATGTCAGAGAAATACAGGAAAGAACAGATAAACGGCTCAATGTATGATGTCTGGTCGTTCAGCCTATGAGGGAAGCAGAGAAGTCACAAAGGGAGTCTGAGCTCAGCAAAGAAAGAAAATAGGACACTGTCCTCTTCAGGAGGAGACTTTAAACCCAGCTGATTTTGCTTTGTGTCTGTGTTGCCTGTTCTGAAATACTTGCGCTTGCAAGTAATACTTGAATTTTCACTGTTCTGAAATATTTACAGACAGCATGTTTTGGACTCGGCGGTAACGAGACTAAGCCTGAGATGGTTAGTGCTAGAGATCTGATGTTACACTACCCCAGCCAAATTAATCCCAAAAAAACCTTCCATCAGCGGCTAGAAGCTGCTCTGCCAGAAGAGCTGGCTGCTGACTGATGGTTTAGTAACACACCTGAAATGGTCGAAGTACTATTGGTACATCTGTACTGCTAAATAAAGGAGGCTCAGGAAATGAGGGAGGGCAATCAAGCAAGGACTTTAGCTTGTCAGTGCTGCTTTATTAAATCTCTTTTGGGCTCTGTTTTGGACAACAGCAAGCTCTAAGATAAGTCTGCTTTACAGAGGGCTGTTTGTCGGCAGCGTGGGTATGAGCCAGTAAGGAAAATCTGGTGTTAGAACTGGGTATTGGTTCCTGGTCCTCCTTGTTCACCGGTATAAATACAGTCTCTGGAGTAACTTAAAATCCATTGGCAAATCGGTTGATACAGGCTTTTTTACAGTTTTCTTGATGTCATGCCCACTTCCTAGACAAATACACTGGCAGGTGCAGCATAAGACAAGACTGAGTCCCTTTTAATGCCAGTTGGCAGTTCTTATTGCTACATCTAATATCTTAGGACAATCAGAATAACTCTATCTGATAAAAGTTTGGACACGTTTTCAAGGTAGAGTTGGACTGCTCTGCATTTAAACAGAGGCATCCCAAGAGCAGTAGTGATCTGCTCTCCAAGGAAACTAGAGTTATTCAGGAACACAGTCTCCGACACCCAGGGGTGTATCAACTCAAAGCTTGAAGTTCAGAGTTTGCCACCTCTCAGATGTGCCATTGCTACAGGATATGGGAGAGGTGCTCTAAAGCGGATCAGGGAAGCGATCAAACTTTAAAAGCTATTAAAAATGCTTTTAACCCAGATAATTTAATTTATTTGCTCTAGAGCACAAGACTGCCATAACCTAACTGTTAGTGCAACAAATGGGAGGAGGAGCAATATGCACAGCTGGGGGGTCTAAGAGCATCATAACCTCTTAAAACATTGTTAATGCTGTAGAATATGAATGAATGTGTGCACCTGGAATATTTGTGCAAAGAAGGTATAAAATGTTTCTTTTGATGCTTTAGCCTTACTAAGTGACTTACATGCTCTACTCCTTTCTGATTATGGTGTGAGGGCCATGATTGTAGCTAAATATCCTACAGAAAAACAGCCTTGATAAACTTTTCTCAGCGTGCTCTAGTCCTGTTTGTGTTACTTTATAGCTTAGATATTACACATGTCAGAATCATGCACAGAGCCAATCCCTTTGTTTTAGACAAAACAACTAGGAGACATGTAAGCAGTACACAGTTTTAATCCCTGTATCCAATATATCCGAAGTTTGGGGTTGTTTTTCTTTGAGTTGATGAAATGGAAATTCAAATGTTAGTTTGATGGTGCCATAGGAAAGTCTAAAGTGAGGGAGTGTAAATAGAGCTTGAGCTGACATTTCAGCTTGGAAGTTAGGGGAAGGAATGAAGTGAAGCAGCCAGCATGAATGCTCACTTGAATCTTGAGGGAAAACTTAACATTTAAGAGACTCTTTTTTTTTTTTCTACTGATATTGTAATTTGTAAAGCCACATCTGAAGGCCATTTGTTTTTGTATTCAAGATATAAATTCAAAACATGCTCTTATTTAACACAAAACTACTTGCCATCCTCTTTTCTTACCCCATCTCTCCATTCCCTCTGTCTTTGAATTCTCTGCAGTAATTCCTGAATACAGGTTGGAAATGAAGCTGTTTACCAGCCTAGAAAGATGAAAAGATTTGGTGACAAAGCTTGACATGCCAAATCTGGTGTCTGCAGTTGGGAGCGTTCCTCATCGCTGTTTTGTGTGTTATCCTGGAGTTTTTAATTAAATCTGATATAGAGGTCACTGACAGCAGCCCCGCTGTGCGAGGCAGCATCACGTATCCAGAAACAGCGTGGGCATTTGCTGTGCTTTGTAGGGCCGTGTCCTGAACAGCCTCTGCGGAAGATGGTGGTTATAAGGACCTGTAAAGCGGAGCACTCTGAGGTGAACGAGGCGCAGGATGCGTGTCTGAGAAAATTCACCAGGACTGGAAAGTGGGAGAGTTGCCCACGGATCTTTTCTTTTGCATTCCCTTTCACTTTAGTACTATAAACAACCTTTAATATTTTTAGTCTTGTGGTAGTTCTGGGAGATATTATCCTCAATTTGTGCATAAGGTCTTGGATGATCCGCTTGCCCGGAGAGATACTGTTTTATGCTGGGAAATATTTGATCAAGCCAGGCCAGCAAAGAAGTGCCTTTGGGAAGTTAGTGAAGCTGGCGGCCAAGTAAAAGGCAATGTTTCATCATGTGTCTTTAGAAAATCACCCTGCTGTTCTGCTCTTTGTGCTCTTGAAGCTTTGTGTTCCAGGGCACTGCGTGCGAGCACTGCTTAGTGCTCACTCCGGGTTGCTTCAGATTGCTGTGACAAACTCACTGTGTGCTCTTGCTTGTTTACTACATTTTTCTGCAGTTCTTTTCTTCTTTTAATTCCTGTTATAAGAAGCCCATTTTCAATGGAAAGTGACATTTTTATGGCCAAAGCTTTATAAGCCTTTTCTGCTCCTGCAGTGGCGAGGGCAGTGTAATTTCGGTGGCATGGCACGGCAGCTGGGAGATTCAACCACAGCACGAACAGACAAATGTAATTAACCTAGCTGTAATCCACTTAGGTAGCGGTAGCCAAGCTAAAAAGCTGTAACAGTGACAGCCGTAACATCCTACCCGGTGCTCCAGATACACATTCAACACCTCAAACTTATTCCACTGTGAGTTTTACTTGCAGTATGTCTCTGTGCTGTTTTTGTGTTTGGTAGACGTACCCCTCAGAACAGCCTATGCTGCTTTTCACAACAGCCTCTGAAGACGACGTTTACCATGCTCTAGGTAGCGACATCTTCAGCACAGCCCAGAGGATCTGTTACCTGCTTAAACAACGACTAAAAGACTGTGCTCGTTAGCTCTATTCCAACACGTCCTCTCCACTGGGAATAAATTTGTCTGACAAAGCTGTAAAGGAAGTAGACGATTTATATCTGGCTATAGGATACTCGGATCATGCATTCTGCTGCCAGGTTTCCCTTTCTATTGGTGAATGCGCATACATATAACTTTCAAGTGGAATTCTGGCTCCAAGGAAAAGGCAATGTAAAAATTTGTATTGACATGTGAGGAGCCAGGATTTCAAGTATTTTCACCTCATTTTCATTTATTAAACCCAGGTAGTATGTCAGGAGCTCCCTGAAGTTGGAAGAGCTGTGATCGTTTATGCTTGAGAGCAACCAATTCACATTTTCTGCTAGTTAAAACCCTCCATAAAATTTATGTGGAGATATTTCCTTACAGGTTTTTTTTTCCCTAGGCTCTGGCCTTCTCATGTCATTTCTTATCCAACACTTTATCAACAATTTTTCTCTTTTGACTTTTTTTCCCAGTAAGTTCAAAGCAGCCTTCATTCCTGAGCCCTCATTCCAGTTACCATGACTTTTGGCCTTGCAACACAAGGCTTTTTAGCCTTCATAATACACTTGCCAGTTTTTATCAATGAAAATAAGGATAGACTCAATGCCTTGATGGGGCTTTAAAAAATGCTTCTGACATAATTCCATATACAAATGCTTTTGGCATACATACCTTTATTTCAGGTGATTCTAGACACTAAGAGAATGAATAGCTCTTTCTCAGGATGTTGTTACGCAATGCACTGATACGCTCCATGATGGTTTCCTCTTCAATTTTAATGATGTGCTGTTTGTAAGTCTGTCAGTATCGGAGAGTTCAGTGCTGTCCTAGCAGCTCATCTATCAGAGACTGTGAATTCAGTGAAGGGTTTGATCTTCTAGCTTATTTCAGCAAACAAAAATGTTACTATACGTCTCTTGAAATAGAAACATAGTGAGCACTCTCAGCCCAGTGCCCAGTCATTGCACTCCTGCCTTAAGTATCCCAGTTTAAAGTAAAACATGTTCCAGCTGGGGGGCTTATTTAGTGGTGAGTAAGTGGGTTTGTTTTATACACTTCTGGGACATGGTTTTGCTGTCCTGGAGATAAGTTGTTTTCCCTGAGTGCACAGATTGTCTTGGTAAAGTCTTTTAGAATACCAGGGAGACTGGCATCGCCCGGGCGCGAGGCTGATAGAAAATAAACACGACATTATCAGGTCTCTGGTACCTGAGCTGTTATTCCCGTTACGAAGAGGCTGATCTGTATTGACCAGACAGACATAGCAAAGTCTTTACTCAATACTAAATGGGAATGGTATGTTTATGTTTGAAAACAACAACTGTTGGCTTTGGCAGATCTCTGTGGAATGTTGTACCTGGAATCTGCATGTGCAGAGTGACACATTCGGCTGTAAAACGGTTACGCCTGTGTTCTTCAGGAAGAAGTGCTGTAGGCTAGATGGAAGTGTCCTCTTTCTTCACCCTGACCTACAAACCACCATAAAAACAACAATGACTTTGACTTTTGAAGTCAAAACCCTCAAGATTCTCTCACTGTTGCACACTTTAGAGAAGGCAAACCATAAAAAGTAAAACCAATCTGCAGCATACTGGAAACTTTCCGCAGATGTATCTGCACTGCACAGCATAGTGTAAAGTACTGGCAATTGGGCTGGCTCTGATGAAGCTTGCTCAGAACCAGCAGCAGGCTTGGCCATAGTTGTCTTCCCAATGTGTTCCTCAGTCCCGTACAGTGACCCGGCTTACACTACCTGACCCACTCGGGTGAGTGCCATGTATGCTTTGTTGTGTTCGTTGCCTTAATCACAATAATATCTCATAAATGATGACTTCATCTTCACAAGTCTCGGTGACCTTAATACGGTTAATGGCCTTAACTGTGTGTATGGGGAGCGGTGGGACAGAAGAATTCAGTCTGTTGACTTAAAAACCTGGGCTAAAAGAATCGAG